>WSTY01001081.1:0-12406 GCA_019633465.1 Tulasnella sp. 417
GCAATTAATTAATTAATATATGTCTCTCGACGGGAGGGCAAATGCGGAGGGAAACGCAAGCAGTGTTCCTCCACTCGCGCGACCCTCCCACTATTCGGCGGCCTGACTCGGACGAATCGCCGATCATCAATCTATCATGATTGGCGCGGGCGCTTCCTTCTACCGGTTTGTCGCATTATATAACTATCCGTCTAGATGGGTTTCGCCAATGGATTTATCTCAACTTGCTGTAATCCGAAGTGTCAGGCACCCGGCGGTTATTTCAGTATCACCGTAGGCAGTGTTCAGGTCTTGAATCACCAATGTCCCCACGATAGCCCATGGCTGAGCAAATCGGGCATTACGAGCGCTTCCGGTAGTTGCCCTTCTCGAATTCTGGGGGCACGCTCGGGATTGGATTCAAGTTCACATTCTTCTATTCAGCTATGTTCCCCTTCGACGATTCCAACTGGGCTCGACCTGACCTCCTCCTCATAAATGCGAGGTTCTCAAATAGACGCCGTTGGGATTATCCGGGCCGAATATTCCCTCAGTCTGTAGGGTAGTGAATACTTCCTGCGAGGCTCGACCGAGCAGTTGGAGTATCTGCCCAAGAGGTCCCACGAAAAGGAGTACATAACTCGTAAGCGTTAATATGTATGACTTTCCCTTGCTATTAAAAGCACTAGCTCTACTTCGGTTTCAGATCGACGCTGGGGAGGTGCTGAACCTGGCTGTCCGGAGGATGGCCGGGTTCGGACAACGGACTTAGTGCTCCGAGCCGAAATGAAGTCCATTCGACAGCTTTGTCATGCAAACTGAGCCGGAAATTACCACCATCCCCTCGGACAAAACAATTCCGAGAGTGTGAAAGCGGCCTGGTTACACTGATCCTTTGACCCACTTCCTCATTCACTCCAACAATCGACTGCACGCAAGCTTCGATGTCGAACCCTTCACCCAGGACCCCTGAAGCCCAATTGGATCCCAGTGATGCAGACGCACACAACCAAGCGGAATCTATCGAGCAACTACTCGAAGGCGTTAACTTAAATCATCCACAGCCGGGTACAGAGGCCCAAACGTCCGGGAGGAAAAAGCTTTCTGCGGTGAGTAGCAATGGGCGCTTTCTGCCGCCACGTGCTATTCATTGACGCATAACACTCAGCGAGATCTTCTTGAGAGACTAGAAAGGAGGCGTTTAGAAATCGCTCAGATCAGTTTCACTGGCGGTGGTACTCCGACCCGAAAGGGAAGCCACGGCGAGGTTGTTGTGGCCTCAATCACCCTAAACGATAGTGCTTCATCGGAGTCGGCTATTCAAGTAGCAGTTAAGAGGTTTATACTCGGTGACGATATTGATGAAGAAAAGTTCCTTCGAGTAAGTACGTTTTACCGCGCGGAGCTGGGCCTCGACCTGACTCAACCGCCTAGACCTTCGCCAATGAACTGCACGTATTGGACGGGCTGGACCACCCCAACATCATCAAACTCGTTGGATTCGTGGAGGATATGGGGAATCGTAATGCGTGGCTTGTATTTCCCTGGGAAGCCAACGGCAACGTCCGTGAATTCCTTCAGTCTGGGTCGGGCACATGGGAGCTGCCCGAACGGGTATCTTTGGTACGCTTTACTTGTTGGCGTCGAGTCGGGTTAACATACCAACCATCACAAACTATCAGATACAGGATGTGGCCGACGGACTCGAATATCTTCACAGTCGGCAGCCACCTATCCGCCATGGAGACCTCAAATCTGTGAGTCCTTGCAAACCTTTTATGAACACGTTGTGCTCAGGGGTGCCTTATTCAGCTCAATATTCTCGTGAACTGCGATCACAGAGCGGTTATTACGGACTTCGGTTCGGCGCGCATCCAGTCCGAGGCTCGTGGATTCGAAACGCTGGGTGGTTCCCCTAGCCGCGAACCAGCGTCGACCGACGCTACCGTCACCGTGGATGACGCATACCCAGAATTGACAGTTTCGACCGTCGATGCACAGCTGACACTAACGGGTCCAAGTTGGTCTTTCCGGTGGGCGGCCCCGGAGATTCTCAACGAAGAGGAGCCGTGCTTAGCTAGCGATATATGGGCGCTGGGTTGGATTGCGTGGGAGGTGTGTATGCGGGTTCAATCCGAGTACCATGATTTGTCACAGCTGGTCCCGTTCTCCTGCATCAGGTCGTGACAGATAATTATCCATTCCCTGAAGCCAAAACGAACAGGTTGATCACTGTCAAGGTTATCAAAGGACTACTGCCTTCATTGTACGATGATAACCAGCTCTCGCAAATTGGCTGCCTTTGCGACGTGATGGCGAGATGTTGGAAGTCTGAGCCGAAGGATCGACTATCTGCAGCGGAGTGCCGCCGTGCTCTTCAATGGGTTGTAAGTGACGTCTCAGGGTAGTGGCCTAGACAAGTACCGACCGTAAAGCGTGACAGCCATCCACCGTTCCTCGAACTCTAGGGGAAGGAATGCCTCAAATCCGGTCTGCTGCCCTGCTAGTGGAAATGGGCGAAGTCCATCGCTTGCACAGCCGGAATAGGGAAGCTGTAAAGTTCTTTGAAGAGGCTTCTGCACTCGCTCAATCTACAGGGGATAAAGGAATGATGGCACGTGCTTGGGACCTGAGTGCCGAGAGCTACCGAATGCTGGACGACTATGATAAGGCGGAGGAAGCTTGCAACCAATCATTGGCCATCTACATGACCATTGATGATCGTGATGGCCGAGCGAGCGCACTGAAGAAACTCGGCATGATCCACCAAGACCAATCCAATTATGGCAAAGCAGAGGAGTGTTACAAAGAATCATTGGCCCTCTTCACCAGCACTGGATCTAGTCTTGGCCAAGCGAACGTCTTGCGGTGGCTCGGAGAGATCCACTTAGCGCGATCTAATCATGCCCAAGCAGAGGACTCTTATAACCAAGCACTGTCCATCTTCACCAGCATGGGTTCCAAGCTTAACCAGGCGAATGTATTAGAGGGACTCGGGCAAGTCCATCAAGCGCAATCTAACCACGCCAAAGCAGAGGAGTATTCAACTCAAGCCCTGGCCATCTTCAAAAGCATCGGTTACACTCATGGCCAAGCGAGCGCGTTGGAGATGCTCGGAAGGAACAACCGAGCGCGACACGATTATGCCAAAGCAGAAGAGTATTTCAAGCAAGCACTGGCCATTTATAACATAACTGGAGATAACCATGGCCGAGCAAATTATCTGGTGGGGCTCGGTGAAGTTCTAGTCTGCCAAGGTCGCCCTTCCGAAGCCAAGTCTTTCCTCCATGATGCAGCTGAAGTGGCAAGCCAGATCAACTACAACTGGGCCCGAAATCGGTCGAAGCGCCTTCTCGCTGACCTTCTCGAAGCGGAGAAATCTCTCATCGAAACTCCACTTTGAACCCCGGCTCCTTCGATGGCAAAATCGGGTGGCTGTCGCTTCGTACCGCTAAGCCCGGTTTACTCGCTCTTCCTCACGTCACCGCTCAGGCCTTGTTTTCTTCTCGCATTGTGCCCGTTATTCTTTTCTTGTCTCTAATGTCGATTTCCGCGCCTTATTTTTAAAGCGGTTTTCATTTTTCATTGCTACGGGTTCACTGTCGACCGGGTCGCTCTAGAGCACCGGAGCGGGTGTTTGGCTTGACGTAGATGAGCATTGAGACTATCAGGGCAGCTTGAACAGTGAGGTTCCTTGAGCTGAGCCCATTTATGTAAAACTGTCTGTTCCACAATCCTATTGACCACGGTGACTGAATCGTTTCAGAAGTGGTACGTTTGGATGGTCGGACAAGCATTGTCGGTTGGCTGAGAGCATTCCAACTTCCAGACCATATAACGATGGAACCGTGGACGAACAGCTAGTCTCCTAGGAGGGCAGCGGGCTAAATCGAATATCCTCTTTAATGGCTGACGTATCGCCCCCGACGTCGTGAAGAAATCCCGTCGGCATCCCGCTGGGCGGCGAGGGAATTGGAGCGGAGTTGGAATGTTGCTTCGTCGCGCCCTTTCAATTGAAAACCTCCAAAGGAGACTCGACACTTTTTTGATTGTATAAGGGGTAAGAAAGAAGTAAGGAGAAGATGTTCGAGAGGGCGGTTGGGTTACCGGCGGAGCTTCAATCAGACCATATGCGTCTGAGGCTGTCGGCCTCTACACCGAAGGTTTCTAGCGCGTAGATGTCGTTGCTCCAGCCCGGCGAAGCTTCCTCCCAATAGTATTCAACGCGTGGTATAGGGTAGGGCATACGTGCTTTCAGTCAGTTCCTGACACTTTTAGAGGCTTCGAGGATAGCTAGCTCTTGACCCCACTTCTTCCGACTTCTGCAGTCCAGGTTGAAATGCCAGGGTCCCGACAGCCCATTTGCAGCAAGCTCGTCCCACTAGCGACCGGACCTCTTCCCGCTGAAGCCCCGCCACCGTCTGAGACTGATATTCTTAGGGTGGAACTCGTACGCGGCAGCAGAACAACCACCACCTCGTTGGTTTTGCATTGCACTTTCGGCTGACTGGACGAAATACGACAGCGGCACAGCAAGCCCAACATTCTCCCCGCGGCCTACCCAGCTTGCCACAGGTGGCGACGCCCCTCATTCGGGCACTGTCTTCCTAGCCCACTCGAACCCAGCGCTCGCGAAGAAAGTCGGCCGCGGAGCTTCGTCAGCACAGCAATCAAGTTTACGAACACGCCGTATTCGGGGAAGGACGTGATCTCCATTCGGGTGGAGCTTGGAAAGGACCATTGTATCTATCTAAACCCCCTACCAGCGATGCCGTGAGGATGAGAGAGGAGGAAATCCAGACCGAGACTGTATCGTCAACGTCGCCGGCGAGACCCACCGGACATGACGATGAACCCCAGACTGGTCCACTCCTGCGAGGAGCAAACGTAAGCCGCTCCTCATGAATGCGCTAGCGACCTCTTTCTCTCATTATGAAGCGAGGTCAAGGGTGGTAGGACCAGCGTATCGTTGCAACCTCTGGACAGCTTGATGATCCTTGATCAACCCAGTCACCGCTTCCCTCAGCTATCTTTTCCACCACGTCCCACCGAAGTTTATGTTGAGAGTCCCCGAAAGCGGTCTGAAGCCGGTTAGGTCCGGTGAGCTTGGCCGCATCGCCTCAAGGGGATCTTCAAGAAGTCGCCGTTCACCGTCACGTTTGTTTTCAATACCGACACACTCTCCAACGGGACAACCGTCTCTCTTCGTCAGGCACTTTAAAGGGCTACGGGTCGCCACCCTTTGGGTCGTCAACCTCCGAGCAGCATGCGCGGATTGCGGCCCCGCGTGGATGTGCAAGGGGCAAGCGGAGGTCTGGGCGGCGTACGACTCGGCCGACTTGACGCCTCTCTAGCTGATGTCTCAGTCCATGATCAAGACGAGCGAAGCAAGAATTGCAGAAAATAGATGGCTTGTGCTTCGAGCGAAGGCACCAAGCGGAGACCCGGACTCTGGAGGCGAAGATGCTGTCGTGTATCAGGAGGTTGCGTTGGATTTCCTTCTACTGTCTGAAGAATGGGAGCAGCAAGGTCTCAGCTATAGAACATCGGTTCCGGAAGGAAGGAGGTGCTGGAGGGAGCGTTTATTTGCGGGTGTCGAAGAATCTAGGCGCCCTTGGGATTATCCAGGCCGAATATTCCCTCAGTCTGAAGGGTAGTAGATACTCCTGCGAGGCTCCACCGAGCATTTGAAGCGTATGCCCAAGAGGTCTCACGAAAAGGGCTACATAGCTAGTCAGCGTTAATATGTATGAATTTCAACTGCTATTAAAAACGCTAGCTCTACTTCGATTCAGATCGACGCTGGGGAGGTGCTGAACCTGGCCGTCCGGGCGATGGCCAAGTTCGGACAACGGACTTAGTGCTCCGAGCCGAATTGGAGTCCGTCTGACATCTGTCATACAAACTAAGCCGGAAATTACCACCATCCCCTCGGGAAAAAACAATCCCAACAGTGTCAAAGCAGCCTGGTTACACTGATACTTGGACCCACTTCCTCATTCACCTCAACAATCGACCGCACGCAACCGTCGATGTCGAACCCTTCACCCACGACCCCTGAAGCCCAATGGCACCCCAGTGATGCGGACGCACAGGACCAAGCAGAGTCTATCGAGCAGCAACTCGAGCATTAACTTAAATGATCCACGGCCGAATACAAAGTCCCAAACGCCCGGAAGGAAAAGGCCTTCTGCGGTGAGTAGCAATGGTGCTTTCTGCAGCCTACGTGCTATTCATTGACGCAGAACACTCAGCGAGATCTTCTTGAGAGACTAGAAAGGAGGCGTTTAGAAATTGCTCAGATCAGTTTCACTGCCGGTTCCATTCCAGCCGGCAAGGGAAGCCACGGCGAGGTCGTTGTGGCCACAATCACCTTGAACGATGATGCCTCATCGAAGTCAGTGAATCAAGTAGCCGTTAAGAAGTTTCTACTCGATGACAATATCGATGAAGATAAGTTTCTTCGAGTAAGTCCGTTGTACTGTGCGGAGCTGGACCTCGCCTTGACTCAACCGCCCAGACCTTCGCCAACGAAATGCATGTATTGGACGGGCTGGACCACCCCAACATCATCAAACTCGTTGGGTTCGTAGAGGATATGACAAATCGGAATGTGTGGCTGGTATTTCCATGGGAGGCCAACGGCAACGTCCGTGAATTCCTTCAGTCCGGGTCGGGCAAATGGGAGCTGCCCGAGCGGGTATCGTTGGTACAGTTTACTTGTCGGAGTCGAGTCGGGTTAACATAATGACCATTATACACCGTCAGATAAAGGATGTGGCCGACGGACTCGAATATCTTCACAGTCGACAGCCACCTATCCGCCATGGAGACCTCAAATCTGTGAGCCCCTTACCAACCTTGTACTAACACGATGTGCTAAAGGGTGCCTTATTCAGCTCAATATTCTCGTGAACTCCGATCATAGAGCGGTTATTACGGATTTTGGTTCGGCCCGCATCCAGTCAGAGGCTCGTGGATTCGACACGCTGGGTGGTTCTCCTAGCCTCCAACCAGCCTCGACCGACCCTACCGTCACTGTGGATGATGGGTGCCCAGAATTAACCGTCTCGACCGTGAATGCACAGTTGACACTGACGGGTCCAAGTTGGTCTTTCCGGTGGGCGGCTCCGGAGATTCTTAACGAAGAGGCGCCGTGCTTAGCTAGCGATGTATGGGCGCTGGGTTGGATTGCGTGGGAGGTGTGTGTGCGGGTCCGATCCGAATACTCTGATTTACTACAGCTGGTCTCGTTTCTCCCGCATCAGGTTGTGACAGATAACTATCCATTCCCTGAAGCCAAAACAAATAAGTTGATCACTGTCAAGGTTATCAAGGGACTACTGCCCTCATTGTACGATGATAGCCAACTCTCGCAAATTGGCCGGCTTTGCGACGTGATGGCGAGATGTTGGAAGTCTGAGCCAAAGGAGCGGCTATCTGCAGCCGAGTGCCGCCGTGCTCTGCAATGGGTTGTAAGTGAATTCTCAGAATGATTGCTTAAACAAATACCGACGGTCAAGGACGGCAGCCCTCCACGATTCCTAGAACTGCAGGCGAAGGAATCCCTCAAATCCGGTCTGCTGCCCTCTTGGTGGAAATGGGCGAAGTCCACCGCTTGCACAGCCGGTTTGGGGAAGCTTTAAAGTTCTTTGAGGAGGCGTCTGGACTCGCTCAATCTACGGGAGAACAAGGAACGATGGCACGCGCTTTGTACTTGAGTACCGAGAGCTACCGAATGCTAAACAAGTATGATAAGGCGGAGGAAGCTTGCAACCAATCGTTGGCCATTTACAAAACCATCGGTAATAGTGATGGCCAAGCGAACGCACTGCTAAGGCTCGGGACAATTCACTACGACCGATCCAATCATGCCAAAGCAGAGGAGTTTTTCACCGAGGCACTGGCCATCTTCACAAGTACCGGATCCAGTCTTGGCCAAGCGAACGTATCGCGATTGCTCGGAGAGACCCACCGGGCGCGATCTAATTATGCCAAAGCAGAGGACCTTTTGGACCAAGCACTGTCCATCTTCACCAGCATCGGGAATAACCTTGGCCAGGCGAATGTACTCCAGGGACTCGGGGCTATCCATCAAGCGCAATCCAATCATGCCAATATGGCGCGCCGTTCGGGCCATACAAATGACATGGGCCTACAAATGACAAATGACAAATGACAACTGACAAATGACCACCAGATATTGCTTGTATATTAAGCTAAATGGAACTACCGATTGTAAAAAAGGTTCGGGCTTCAAGAGTCGGGACCTAATAAGGTCACTCGACCCATGTCGACGTCGTGATCTACGCTCAACCGCTCAACCACTTGTCCCCTTGTTCACGCTATTACGATGCTCCGTCCTCCCTTAAAACAAGGGTTATTGGAAAGGTAGTTCGGTGTATGGAACCTACTTTGGTCCCGACCGTCCAAGCGCTGCATGGATCTGCAGGGTGGGCGTCTCGCCAGCAGCCTCGAAATGGATTCTAACACCAACCATCTGCGAAAGCAAAACCTCCATAAGGAGGCCGACAATCAAAAAGATTATTAGATGAGCTATTACGATAGTGAACTCCAAATTTGAATACCAGTTTGGGTAAAAGGCGGAACTGCTTCACCTTGGATCCTAGTCGTGCACATTGGTCCCCTCCACCAAACAGATCCTCTTGAGATTTTCACATAAGCTCTTTCCCCATTTACTCGCTATCACTCTCAGCCTGGCTTAACGCTCCGACATCATAGCAATCTCCCAACTGGCTCAAGCACCAACTCCAGCAACAATCCGGCCGCACCAGCTCCAAACAGTGCTGTTCAATCCCCAAGTCCCGGAAACCCTTTCCTTTATGTTATATCTATTCTCAAGGAAATTTTCGTCCAATCTTCTGATAAATTTCAGTCGTGCTGTGAGTAGGCTGTTCAACAAGGCCAGGCCGGCAAGGTCGGCTCGCTGCCGTTCTGTCCAAATATGTCGCCCATGACGTTTGCAATTGCTAACACGTTCCTTGCCTCGCACCGTGGTACTCAAGGTGCCTTTATGATCCCTCGAGTCTTGGCAACCCGTCCCAGTCTTGCAGGAGGCGGCAATCCTGCCGCCCCCCCTCCGCCTCCGTCAGCACAACACCCTGGCCGAAACGCTGCGGTGAATTACCTTCGACAACTAGGGATTGCACCTCCCATCAATCTATCCACTGGCTATTCCGCACCAGATAATCCTCGGCCAACTCCTAGTCTTGTGACCTGACCCCTACAAAGGTTCAATTCCTCTCCTCCTAGCACCCAGCCCAGTACCGCAACAGTTTAGAATAGTCCCGAGTGCCTATATTATGGTATTTTGTTTTTGAATGGAGCAATTTGGCCTTGTGGCTAGCTCTCGATAGTTCGTGCAAATGCAGGCCGAGGGAGAGCGAAAGACGTTGGAGTCACAGCAGAGGCCGAATGCGTATTGAATTTGCTTATTTCCTAGGTATCAACTATCCAAAAGCCTTGGAAGCCCTTGTTGATTTGTTTCTTCGCAGGCTTTGAACAATCTAGTTAACGACACGCTAGGCTCATGTGGCAGGGCTCATGGTGATGCGGTGAAATGCTGATTGCGCTCCAAATGACCCACATTGCAGCTATAGCAGGTAAGTAATTGTTTATATACTAATGTGTTAGCCATTGTTAGTCATTTGTCATTTGTCGTTTGTCATTTGTCATTTGTAGGTCCATGTCATTTGTATGGCCCGAACGGCGCGCCATATGCCAAAGCAGAGGAGTATTTAACTCAAGCACTCGCTATCTTCAAAAGCATCGGGTCCAGTCATGGCCAAGCGAGCACGTTGGAGATGCTCGGAGAGATCAACCGAGCGGGAAACGATCATGCTAAAGTAGAAGAGTATTTCAAACAAGCACTGGCAATTTATCAAAGAACCGGGGGTACTCTTGGCCGAGCAAATTCGCTGGTGGCGCTCGGTGAAGTCCTAGTCCGCCAAGGTCGACATTCCGAAGGCAAGTCCTTCCTTCACGATGCAGCCGAATTGGCAAGCCAACTCGACTACGAATGGGCCCGAAATCGGTCGAACAGCCTTCTAGCTGAGGTTCTCGAAGCGGAGAAATCACTCGTCGAACCACCACTTTGAACCCTAGCTCCTTCAATATCGCAAACTCGAGTGGCTGTCGCTTCGTACCCCTAAAAAGCTCCGCTTCACTCGCTCTTCCACACGTCACCGCTTAGTTCTTCTTTTCTTCTTGGATTGTGACCATTATTCTTTCTTGTCTCTAATTTAGATTTCCGCCCTTTCTTTTTGAAGGGCTTTGCGCTTTTTATTCCTACAGGTTCCCTGTTGAACGTGTCGCTCTGGAGCATTCGGGCAGGTGTTTGGCTTGGCGTAGATGGCCATTGGGGCCGTCAGCTTGGACAGTTAGGTTTCTTGACCTGAGCCCATTTATCTCAGACTGTCTGTTCCACAATTCTGTTGACCACGGAGACTGAATCCTTGCGGAAGTGGCACGTTTGAATGGTCGGGCAAGCATTGTATGTTAGCTGAGAGCGTTCCAACTTCCAAGCCATCTTACTATGCATGGAACGGAGTAGCTGGTTTGGTGGGAGGGCAGCGCGCTAAAATATCGTCTTTAGTAATTGATGTATCGTTCGCGACGTTGTGAACAAGTCCTGTTGGAGTCCGCTCGCAATTGCGAGCGAATTCAATTGAGCAGAGTTGGAATCTCGGTTCCTCGCGCCCTTTCAATTGAAAACTTTCAAGGGAGGCTCGATACTACTTTTATTATGTATACGGGGTAAGAGACAAGTAAGGACAAGGGCTTCGAAAGGGCGAGCTTCAATTGGACAACATAACCTCGAGGCCGTCGGGTTCAACCCGCGAAGGTCTAGGTGTCGTTGCTCCAGCCCCGCGAAGCTTCAACCTCCCGGTAGTCTTCAACGCGTGGTATAAGGTTCGGGAGCAGTCCTTCAGTGAATTCCTGACACTTTTGGAGGCTTCGGGGATCCCTAGCTCTTGGCCCCAGTTCTGCAGTCTAGGTTGAAATGCCAGGATCCCGACAGCTCACATGCAGCACGCTTGTCCCACCAACGACCAGACCTCTTCCCGCTGAAGCCCCGCCACCGCCTGAGACCGATTTTCTAAGGATGGAACTCGTACGCGGCAGCAGAACAACCACCTCTTCGTTTTGCGTTGCACTTTCGACTGACGGAACTCATCGCGGCTCACTTGCTGCACGACGTACGACAGTAAGCCCACCATTCTCCCCGCGGCCTACCCAGCTTGCCACGGGTGGCGACGCACCCTCATTCGGGCACTGTCTTCCTAGCTCACTCGAACCCAGCGTTCGCGAAGAAAGTTGGACGCGGAGCTTCGTAAGCACAGCAATCACGGTTGCGGACACCCCGTATGCGAGGTAGGGCGTGATCTCCATTCGGGCGGAGCTTGGGCAGGACGACTGTATCTTTCTAAACCGCCTACCAGCGATGCTGTCAGGATGAGGGAGGAGGAAATCCAGAGCGAGACTGTATCTTCGACGTCGCCGGCGAGACCCGCCGGACATGAAGGTGAACCCTATACTGGTCGACTCCTGCGACGAGCAAACGTAAGCCGCTCCTCATGAATGCGCTAGCGACGTCTTTCCCTCATTCTGAAGCGAGGTCAAGGGCGGCAGGACCAGGGTATCGTTGCAACCTCTGGAGAGCTTAATCAACCCAGACCCGTTACTGTTCCCCCTCAGCTATCCATTCCACCCCGTCCGACTCTTCCGCCCTCTCCGACGCACCGTCACCTCTACCCCGCCAACATTGGTTCTGAAGTTTACGTTGAGAACCGCCGAAAGCTGTTTGAAGGTTTCGGGGCCAGAATGCATGTTGGGCTACAACCGGTTAGGTCTTGTACGCCGCTCGAGCCGTGAGGGAAGAAGTGGCTCGAAGTCGTACTCGTAGGGAGCTTGGGACCGTACGCCAGTTTCACTCTGGCAGCCGCATCATTCCAGGGGATCTTCAAGAAGTCGCCGTTCAACGTCACGTTTTCGCCGAACAACACCGACCCGCTCTCATTGTCCAATGGGACAACGGCCTCTCTTCGTCAGGCACTATAAAGGCTACGGGTGTCCACTTTCTCGGTCGTCAAACTCCAAGCAGCATTCGCGGATTGCGGTCCCGCTTGGATGTGCAAGGAACAAGCGGGGTCAGGGTTGGAGACCCTCAGGTCAACTTGACGCCTCTCTAGCTGATGTCTCAGTCCGTGGATCAAGACGAGCGAAGCCAGAATCGTACAAACTAGATGGCTTGCGCTTTGAGCCAAGGCATCAAGCGGAGGTTCGAAAACCCGGACGCTGGAAGCGAGGACGCTGTCGCACATCGGGCGCACTGTGTGTCCAGGACCCGGCACCACATCCCGAGAGAGCTGGGATTTCACATAATGGAAACCCGTCATTTGGCATA
>WSTY01001082.1:0-12396 GCA_019633465.1 Tulasnella sp. 417
TCCCTTGCTTCGGCTGGGAAGCGCGCTCGCCCCTTTCACGTGAAAGAATGATCGCCGGCTGTTTCGACCAGTCTTGCGTGTACTATTCATGGAAATGAAACGCAGAGAAGCACATCCAATAAAGAGCTTCGACCAAAACCGGTTATCGACGGATGAACAGTAAACACAATGGATGGATGTTGCTCTACTTCATGTGTCCATCCACCCAGTGCCGCCCATCATGTTCCCTTCCCCCCCCCCCCCTTCTCCTTCTCACCAATTAGCAGCAACACGCGGATGGGTTACGAGACCGGCACTTGTTGAAGCGCTTCTGGCCCGCGTTCTGCTGGACGAGCCGCTACGCCTCACCTTCTTCAAGTTATCTCCGCACTGACTTCGACTTCCTTTGCTTCTTTCGGCCCCGGAGCAATGTTGATCACGGCGGGAAGCACGGCCCCGTTGAGAAGGTTTCGTACACGGGCTCAGCTGGTGCTGCATCTCACTTTCGAGTCGGTTGCCTTACAGCAAGCGCGCATGCAGCATCCAAATGGCTTTGTGGATTCCGCACTGTCAAACCTTCCCTTACCCCCACTTGCCGCTTATCTTTGCTCTTCTGAAAGCAGAAGGTTCCATGACCTTGCCGTGGCTCTGAAGGGTTCCACGTGGGGGGTAGGGGACCCGAAAATCTCTCCATTCTCGAGGACGTCAGCGTCCTCGATCTAGTCAGAGTCGTAAGCTGACATACGTGCTGGAATGTGAGTTCTTTTCTAGGTACCTGCATTTGGAGAATCAATTTCGGGATGGAAGTTGCCAAAGACGTGGTTTCCGGCGTAGAATTTTGTCCGGCTTAAGCGACGAGAGGTCGAGACGGGATGTAGGGCAGGGACAAGAAGGGCTGCGAATCTTCCGTCGGGTTTGGAATAAGAATTAGGGGCGGATGGCGGAGAATCTTGAGCAAAATCAACTGAACCTGCAATGCCCCAAGTACTAGTTGCTTCCGGCTTCGTGCACGACACCAGAAGTATCCTCGGCTCGCTCCCCTATGGTCCCATAACCCACCGACTCTCAGCTCTAGACTAGACTGTGATTTTTGTTCTCTTCGTCGTCACCGAGTGACCTAGACTCCCGTCCGCTTCACCCCGAGAGCCGCATGGCCGACACCATGTCGACTCGGCAGTGACGCCAAATCGACACAGCAGAAGAGCAAGTAGTCACAGTACCAGCAAAACTGCCTTCGTGAACCTTGTTAACGTCACTGACAGATAACTCGGTGTCAAGAATCGGGCTCAAGACAGCCCTTAGATCGCCTACACTCAGTTATATTCCTGATCGCGGGCTTGAAACCGGGAAGAGAACTTACTAACTCCAACTCTATCTTCCTACATCACCTCTGGTCCTAGATACCGCAAGCGAAAGTAATTTTTCAGAGCAATCAAGTGAAGTGGGAAACAACGTGCTTCGACGCTCTCAAGTTTCAAAATAATAAGAGCCATGAACCAATGTGTCGGACAGAGAGCTCACTGGAACGTGAACCTGGATACTTGTATTCCCAAAGTCCGTCGAGTGAATAATCTAGGACCGTGAATTGTCGAATGTTGATCGAAAAATAAGCCGGGGTTCCGACTCAAGATTGGCACGCTCTACAAACCAATGGCTCTCGCCAAAATATTTTGGAGAAGAATTTTTTATTTGAGAGCGATACAACGTCTCCATGGCTAATGTGCGTCATTTATCTGTAGATAGCACAATCGGGAGGAAGAGACAGCGGTCAATGAAAGACGCGACGCAGAGCTCAGCCTAAAAGTCTTTTAGAGCGCTAGGTTGACAGGGACGGTCGACGTTGTTCAAGGCTCGCGCCAACCCTGGCCCATTCTGACCCATTCTGAACCTGGTGGATCGGGCCTACAGGAAGCGTGAAGTGGTTTAGATATAGCTCTTCAACCGAAGCCAATGAAGGCGACAACTCACGGAATAGAACAGATGGCACTAATCGATGCTCTTTTCTCTTCCCAATGGCACCAACGTTCGTCTGGGTCTCGGACTCGTCGGGCATTATTCTAGAAGAATTTTATGATGAGATGCCTCACAAGGGCTAGGAATGGAGGGGAGGTCGAACCTGTGTCCGACGAGCAGTTTGATTGACCTCCTGCACAAATTCATTGAAGGTATCAATGAGCGAAAAACGCAAGGGCTCCGCCCCGTAGGACCAGTTGCCCCGTGAGGAAGAGAGAATTCGGCGTGTCGATGGACCAAATGCCCGCAAGATATCAACACGCTCGTAGTGACCGCTTTCAGAAGGATAAAGAGTTTTCATCTTTGCCATGTATGACTGAAATGGTGAAACATCCTGTGCCACAACCCTAGGACGCGGGAGGGTGAAGTCAAGTCGCGTCCAAGTGCTCCTGTTGACCATAATACAACTTACCCATAGGAGCACTCCTCCGACCATGTTTTGGCCACGTCTGTCCGAATGTTTTGTACTCTTTGTTGTGCCGCCCCTGAAAACTGGGGACTCCACAGAATCTGTTCACAGAGTTCCAACAGCGAGAATATGTGTTTCGTACTGAGCCCTCCAGAAAAAGGAGTTTTCAATATGCATTGATTGACACAACGAAGCATCCCGACAAGGAGGGCATTGGAGTCGAGATTTACAAAAGCTGCTGGCGCAACCAGGGTATCCAATGTTGTTCTCAGGGTTTCGGTCACATCCTCTTCGGCGCTTTTGGGATAGATCGTTAGCCTGATCAAGTATTGTCATTCCGCTCATAATTCACGAACCAACTAAACGCCTTAATCAGAGATTTGGGAGAAACCTTCTTTACCCCAGATTCTACTTGCGAATCACGAAGGTGGGAAATGATGGAGCAGAGAGTGGGGAGAGCCCTCCAACCTCGGATTCCCGCATCAACAAAATGTGTCTCAAGACAACCATAAAAGCGATCGATGTTATCATCAGACCAATCCAATAGCCATGGAAAGTGTAATAGCCGGAGGATTGTTACTGGGGGAGTATTTCCAGTAAAACAAGAGTGAAAATTTGAAACTTGTGAACCCGGGAAGAGAACAGATGGCTTTTGAAACGCTTGAATCAAATTTCTAAAATTGTCAGGAACATCCCACTCCATGTCGGGGGGAAGTATCATGTGAGTCGCAGCGGCGGAATACAACCACTGGGACGCTGCCGCAATGTTGACCTGATTCTGACCTCGGAGTTGCAGCATTCGGGAGTATGCATGTTGCAATTGGTCAAGGAAGCGCTCCTGAAACGAGATATCACTCCATAATTGCTCTATCCGGGAACCGTTCGTGATCGCAAAGATGTTTGCTGTGGCGTGTAATAGAGTCTCAGGATCATCGGATGTGCGGATGGCCCGCTGGATGGCGATGACCTGGAGGGACTTGGGGCTTTCCTCTTCTCGACCCCGGACCAATGCGTACAGCGAAGGTTTGAGCGAAAACTTCGTGCTCGATTGCCTCCACTCCAGCCTTACAATGGCCCTTATAGCTGGGGGTATTGTGCGCGCGCTCCAGATGAGCACATGTGCAAGGGGACTCTGGAAGGGGCAGAATTTATCCTGGACGGTGCACAATGCACTCCAGATGAAAAATGCGAGGCCGACGTACATGGGTATCCCGACGATAACGGATATCGCGAAGCTCAAGTGACGAAGGTAGAGGATGAGCGATACGCAAAATATGATTAGGCCGATCTGGAGCAAAGATGGGAGGACATCATCCAAGATGGGCTCGAGTTGCCACCGCTCGGCTCCCAGGAACCGCTTGAGCTGCTCCCATCGCTGTCGCTCTGGCCCGCCTCCACTGCGCTTTCGGTAGTAGACAAGCCACTGTCGACCCAAGACAGCTAGAAAGGATGAGATAATTGCAAATGCCATGCTCAATGAGAAGAGTGCGTTGATAGCGAAGATGTCGCGGGAAGGAGAGAACCCCGCCGAGGGAAGCGGGGGTGTGCTTGGAACGGAGTCGTTGTTACCTGCCAGCATTTGAATGAGAATTGCGTTGTTTGTAGCAAGGAGAGAGCTTATGTCGTCGGCAGTATCGGCAGATAGGAGAGGAAGGGTGAGGGCAAGGAATGCAGAGTTGACACCGGCAAAAAGACCCGCCTACAAATCCAGCGTGGTGAGCTTCGTGGACCGGCCCTGGTGCAACATTGAACGCAATGGCTTACGAAAATCAACATTCCGTCCAACTGTTCCTTTAGTCCTTTAACCATATCGTCGTCTATTTCTTCTGCGAGGGCATCGTAGCAGCGGTAGAATTTGCCGCCATCTTGGCCGAACTCGTCTACTGGGTCGGGAATTTCGAACACTGGAGCCGTGAGAGGGTTCTGTGGTGGAGCGCTCATCTGGTGCTGCCCTTTGAATGGCGTTGAAAGTATTGAATTGACTGTTCTTTGCTGTTGTTCTGGTATGAGGTGGATAAGGAAGTAGGGTAGACCGAGGGTTGTGGCTTGCCGGCCGCGCACACAGCCTCACAAAGGCAACGAGGCAGCCACACTTCGAACATTGCATTCAAATTTGGATCCGGCCTCGCTCCCACCCCAAGTCTGTCCATCGCAGGAGTTGATAGTTTATCGTAGACTCGCCCGGATCTACTTGGAGTGCTGTCTGGTTCCCACCCGCGGGCCGACACAAGTTGGCGAACCACGGTGGCTGTTGCCTACGTCCGCGACATCGTCCTCAAGTTACTTGTTCTCTATCCTTCCAAATGCCGTTTACCTTTACTCCAGCGCATGTTGACCGCTTGCCCATGTTCGCTCATATTCAGAATCATCGGCAGACCCAACGGGAATGCGGACGCTATAACATGCACGTCCCCCGATCGTGAGGCGAAGGTGTATATAGCCCCCATGGTACGAAAGTGATATCAAGCGGAAGACGTCTCCTTTCCAGATATTTGTTGTCGCCCGAAACAGTTTGGCTCGGACTCTGGGTCCTGATCAAGCTGAGGGCGTCGGCCCTGCCTGGAAGTAGGGGCACGCTGATTGGTGCGCTGGAATGAGGACGCCTTGCTCAGATCGGCCGAGGAGAGTTCCTCCCCCTCCCCCTACTTCCCTTCCAAAGCTGTCATTTCATCTCCATTACTGAACCGTTCCTGTATCATACTATGATATTTCATTCACTCTCCCTTCCTGGTGGATATGACGGCTTACGCGGCCTGCCCTTCGCCCTCTGTCCCTGGGCAACGGAAGTATTTCTCACAAAAAGGTACCATATTAGTTCGCTCTTCCCCTTAAGCAGAGAACTTGAGACCTAATGATAAGGGCATGCATTCGCTGTAGGGGAACCTAACTATGCTGGAGCGCGGTTTCCGAGTGTGGCGCGCGCTCACCGACGATGACCTTCTTCCTCGAGTCCACGGCCACGCTCATTGGGTCGCCCTTCGACCCTTCGGTCTATTTTGCCGTCCCACAAGGCCTCCCATCAAGTGCTCCACAAAGCTATGGCTCGTAATCGACGCCGTTTATCGCCAGGTTTCCCTCCATTCCGTTATCCTTGGTTCCCCGCATACTTTGGCTGGCATTGCTCGATTAGCCGCCCTTACGGCTGCAACCGTCAACCTCCCTCCCCTCCTCTCCTTCCGTTCCATTCACGACTTGCCACAGGGACTATACACCCACCCCAGAAGCGAAACCCTATCCACGTCAATATACGCTATAGAGAGGATGGATACTTCAAGCGACGAGCATCGCCAACTTCAGCAAGACTGCGGTCTCCCCCCACCGCCTGCCCCTCAGCCGCTAGCTCCTTTCACCGACTTCGACTTCACTTTCACTCCAGAACCCATACCCCAGATGTCTTCTTTCGCCGAATTTCAAGAGTCTTCATTCTCAGTCTTTGTTAGGGACGACGCGGCGTCGATCTTAGACTTCAACTTCGGATCCGCCGCCTCTCATGGTGGCGGCGACCTCCATGGTGGAGGAGGCCCACCACGATCGGGTGGCATACCGCCGCTGCTTCTAATCTCAGCGGAAGAGACGAGCTTGCTGGTGTTTTTAGACAAGTTCAGTGGATATGGATTCGAATTCGGTCCAGTCAAAGGGATGCCTGAATATCCCAAGCATCTAGGTCCGCCAGCAGGAGGAATTGAAATCGCCTCGGGACAGGGAGGAACGAATGCAAGCCATTATAGAGGACTAGGCTTGGAAGTGCATCCTTTGCAGATGCACCAATCGTCGAGCTCGACGATGGCGAGCGGGCATCGTGTGACACCGACCACCATCTCGCCACACGAAGACCTCCAACTTCAACCTCAACGCTTTCGCATTACGCCCGGATTCCTCCTCTTTCTCACAGCCACCTCCCCCGTCTTCTTCTTCCATCCCCGTCCAACGCGCATCTTCTCCCGCTGAAGTCGACCCATCACCCCGCCCCTCGAAGCGCCGCAAATCCTCAGTAACGGACTCTTCCTCAAAGGATGCTGATGCACCACCACCTACTCCTTCCGCGTCCAGCTCAAAAGCAGCCCGCAAAACGCTTCTCACAGAACCTCAGAAACGCTGGAACCACATCCAATCCGAACAACGTCGCCGAACCGTGATCAAGGAGAACCGTGATCAAGGAGAACTTCAGCACGCTCGAAACGCTCGTCGCGGCCGACAAGAGGTACAAGGGACCTCACCCGACGTTACCGGTACCTCTTGACGCCAATGGGAAACCTAGGAAGGAGGTCAAGGCGAAGAGCTTGAGGGGCAAAGGGAAGATGGGGGCGCTGTTTAGGGCGGCCGAGTTCATCGCGTATTTGGAAGAAGGCGTGGGTGCTCTGAGCCTCGAGGTGGAATGGTTGGAAGCGGCTGCTGCGACGTATCAGCAGCAGCAGCATCATCAGATGCAAGGGCAGAATGCGATGACAGGCGTCGTTCATTACCCTCTTCGTTGAATATCTCTTGTTGGTCTTACCATCTCTTTATTTCTTTGATTTTTTTTTTCATGGTTGTAACGCGTTTCGCTTGTAATTTTATTAGTAAATTAATATTCTTGTCTTATCTCCGGTTATTTTTCTATTTTTTCATGTTGTCATTTCCAATCCCTTGCTTCGGCTGGGAAGGCACTCGCCCCTTTCACGTGAAAGAGTGATCACCGGCTGTTTCGACCAGTCTTGCGTGTGCTATTCCCGGAAATGAAACAGAGAGAAGCAGACCCAGTAAAACGCGACCCAACCAGGATATTAACGTTGTAATAGCAAATGCAAGGGATGGATATTGCGGTACTTGAGTCCGTGCATGCAGTCCGCCTATCCTTGAGAACGTTCCCCCTTCTCTCCTCCGTCGACTAATTAGCAATAACGCCCGGTTAGGGCGGGTAATAAAGCCAGCGCTCGTTAAAGCGCTTCTGGCCCACGTTCTGCTGGAAGTTCGCCTACGTCCACCGTTTCATTGCCTCCTCTGGGAATTCGAATTCCTTTGCTTCTTTCGGCCCCGGAACAATATTGATCGCCGTAGGAAGCACCACCCCTTAGCGAATTTATTCTACCCGGGCTCAGATGGTGCTGCATCTCACTTTCCAGCTGGCTGGTTCACAAACGCCCGGGTGCTGCATCTACATGGCTTTTTGACCGGATTTCGCGCCTTCAAGCTTTCCCACACCCTCATCTACTTCCGATCTTTGCTCAGTTAAGAGACCAAGACCCCAAGACCTCGCCGTGGCTCCCAAGATAGGTGCCTGTGTAGTCCCTTATGGGTGGTACGAGGTAGCCGACCTGAAAAGTCCTCCGTTCTGGAGAAGGTCAACGTCTTCGAGCTTGTCCGAGTCGTAAGCTGAGATACATAAGTGCTGGAATGAGCGTTGTCTCCCTGGGTGCCGGCGTTCAAAGATTTACATTTGGGAAGGAAGCTGCCAGAAACACGGTTCCGAACGTCAAATTCGGCCGACTTAAGCGACGAGAGGTCGAGGCGGGATTCCAGGCAGATATTAAAAGGGCTATGTGTCTTTCCTCGACTTTGAAATGAATGTAGACGTGGATGGTGGAGAAAGCTGAGCAAAGTCAACTCAACCTACCCCTTAGGTACCTGCTGCTTCGTTGACGACACTAGTACTAGCATCCTCCCCGGCTCGCTCGCTATGGTCCCATCACCCGACCAGTCTCGACTCTAGAGGCTAGACCGTGCCCCTTTATCTCACCACCACCACTGAGTGACGCAGATACCATGTGCGTTAGGTTTGGCGTGAATACTGCCGTTCGCTTCACCCCAGAGCCGTACGGGCAAGCCATGTCGACTCGGTGGTGACGCCAATTCGACACGGCAGAAGAGCAAGAGGTCACAATACCAGCAAAACTGCCTTCGTGGGCCTTGTGAACGTCGCTGACGGGTAAGTAAGAGTCAAGACTCAAGTTCGAGACGGCTCTTAGATCAACCACACCCAGTTAGATTCCTGGCGCCGGATCGGAAGGTGGTACAGGACTATGCTAGCCGATCGCAGGCTTCAGGCCGGGGAGGGGGGAAGGGGGCGTGCTAACTACAATTTTATCTTTCTACATCATCTCTGGTCCTAGATACCGTCGGAGAAAATGATACTTGAGAGCAGTCAAGTGAAGTGGGAAGCAAGAGTGCTCCAACGCTCCAAGCTTTCAAAATAGAAAGAGCATTGAACTAATGTGTCGGACAGAGAGCGACATAGGAAAACGTGAAGCTGGATACTTGTATTCCCAAAAACCGATCGAGCAAATAATTTAGGGCCCTGAATCGTCGAATATTAATCGAAAGATAAGCTGGGGCCCCGACCAACATGGCACGCGCTCTACAAACCAATGGCTCTCGACGGACATGGAATGTTCAGTCGAGAGCGATACTATGTCTTCATGGCTAACGTACGTCGATCACTTGTAGATAGCACACTTGGGAGGAAAAGACGGCTGCCAATGAACGACGCTGCAGAGCTCAGCCTAAAGGCTAGACCGAGATGAGCTATCCAGATCCCTGAATTTTCGCATGAACCTCGGCCCATTTTGACCCAGGTGGGTCGGGCCTACAGGAAGCATGAAGTGGGTTAGATACAGCTCCTCAACCGAGGCCAATGAAGGTGTCAACTCACGGAATAGAATAGATGGCACTAATCGATACTCTTTCCTCTTCCCAATGACACCAACGTTCGTCCGGGTCTCGGACTCGTCGGGCATTATTCTGGAAAGTTTTCATGATGAGATATCTCACAATGGCTAGGAATGGATGGGAGGTCGAACCTGTATCCGATGAGCAGTTTGATTGACCTCGTGCACAAATTCATTGAAGGTATCGATTAACGGAAAACGCAAGGACCCCGCCGCGTATATCCACTTGTCCGGTGAGTAAGAGAGAACTCGGCGTGTCGATGGACCAAATGCCCGCAGGAAATCGACACGCTCATAGTGGCCGCTTTCAGGTGGATGAATAGTTTCGATCATAGCGATGTACACCTGAAATAGTTCAAGATCCTGCGGATCAACCCTAGGACGGGGGAGGGTCAAGTCAAGTCGGGTCCAAGGGCTACTCTTGGCCATAAGACAACTTACCAATCGGAGCACCAATGCGACCATGCTTTGGCCACACCTTTCCGGATATTTTGTATTACTTGTGGTGCCGCTCCTGAAAGCTGGGGACTCTGCGGAATCCCTTCACAGACTTCCAACAGGGAGAATCTGTGGTTCACGCTGAACACTTCCCCCAAAAGGTCTTGCGAAACACATTGATTGACACAGCGAAGCGTGCCGACGAGGAGGGCGTTGGAGTCGAGATTTCCAAGGGCTCCTGGCGCAACCAGGGCATCCAATGTTGTTCTCAGGGCTTCGATCACATCCGCTTGGGTGCTTTTGGGATGTATCGTTAGCCTGATCAAGTATTGTCATTCTGGTCATAATGCACGAACCAGCTGAACGCGTTACTGAGAGACCTGGGAGGCGCCCTATCTACTCCAGATTCTACTTGCGAATCACAAAGGTGGGAAATGATGGAGCAGAGGATGGGAAGAACCCTCCAATGATGAGGTTGTGGATCCACAAAAGATGTCTCTAGACAACTGTACAAACGGTTGATGTGACTGTCCGACCATTCCAATAACCATGAACAGTGTAACAATCGGAGTATTGTCAATGCGCCGGTAGGCTGAATCAAGTAATAGGAATTCGGAGCTTGCGAACCCGGGAACAGAATCGATGCTCGCCGAAGCTCATCTATCAACTTTGTGAAACTTTCAGGAAAGTTCCACTTGATACCGGGCGAAAGTATCATGTGAGCTGCAGCAGCGGAAAACAATCGCTGAGAAGCCGTCGCAATCTTGACCTGATTCTGACCTCGGAGTTGGAGCATCCGAGAATATGCATGGTTTAATTGTTCAAGGAAGCGCTCCTGAAACGAGATATCACTCCATAATTGCTCTATCTGGGAAACGTCTGTGATCGCAAAGATGTTTGCCGTCGCATGTAAAAGAGTTTCTGGATCATCGGATGTGCGGATGGCCCGCTGGATGGCGATGACCTGGAGGGACTTGGGGCTTTCCTCTTCTCGACCCTGGACCGATGCGTACACCCAACGTTTGAGCGAAAACTTCGTGCTCAATTGCCTCCACTCCAGCTTTACGATGGCTCTTATGGCTGGGGGTATTGTACGCGCGGTCCAGATGAGCACATGTGAGAGGGGGCTCTGGAAGGGGCAGAATTTATCCTGGACGGTGCAAAATGCGCTCCAGATAAAAAATGCGAGACCGATGTACATCGGTATCCCGACAATAACGGACATCGCGAAGCTCAAGTGACGAAGATAGAGGATGAGCGATACACAAAAGATGATCAAGCCTATCTGGAGCAAGGATGGGAGGACATCATCCAAAATGGGCTCGAGTTGCCACCGCTCGGCTCCTAGGAAGCGCTTGAGCTGTTCCCAGCGCTGTCGCTCTGGCCCGCCTCCACTACGCTTGCGGTAGTAGACGAGCCACTGTCTACCCAAGACAGCTAGAAAGGATGAGATAATTGCAAATGCCATGCTCAATGAGAAGAGGGCGTTGATAGCGAAGATGTCGCGGGAGGGGGAGAATTCTGCCGAGGGAAGCGAGGGTGCCGTTGGAGCGGTGTCGTTGTTGCCCGTCAGCATTTGAATGAGAATGGCGTTATTCTGAGCAAGGAGAGCGCTTATGTCGTCGGCAGTATCGGCAGATAGGAGAGGAAGGGTGAGGGCAAGGAATGCGGAATTGACACCGGCAAAAAGACCCGCCTACAAATCCAGCGTGGTGAGCTTCGTGGGCCGGCCCTGAAGGAACATCGAACGCAATGGCTTACAAAAATCAACATTCCGTCCAACTGTTCCTTCAAGCCTTTAACCATATCGTCGTCTATTTCTTCTGCGAGTGTGTCGTAGCAGCGGTAGAATTTGCCGCCGTCTTGGCCGAACTCGTCTACTGGGACGGGAATTTCGAACACCGGAGCCGCGACGGGATTCTGTGGTGCAGCGCTCATCTATTGCTGCCCTTTGAATGGCGTTGAGAGTATTGAATTGAGTGTTTTTCGTTGTTGTTCCGGTTTGAGGGTGGAGGAGGTGGTAGGCCAGAGTGGATGACTTCCCGTAACTCAAAATTCGAGACAATCCGAGACGAAACGTTTGTTGTGGGCCGGAAGGGGCAAGGGACGGTCGCTGATGTCAGGCGACGGACCCTGGATTCAATTCAGTTCGCGTGTCGGAAAATCTGGAAGGGGGGTTGGTAATCCGAGACGCTAACACCGTCTATCGCCACTCTTCTCCGTCGTTTCGTCTGAGGTTCGTTCGGATCTCGGGTTATGGGAAGTCATCCAGTATGTGGCTTGCAGCCCGCCCAGCCACACAGCCTCACAGAGCACAAAGGCAACCAACTGGACAGCACTCTCGGCCTTTGCATTCAAATTTCGCACAAGCTCAATCTCCAATATTGCATGAGCCGAAGTTTCTGATGTATCGTAGATCCGCTGGACCTGCTTAGGCAAGGGAGGGGTTGTTCACCTTGTCCGGCGATTGCCGCATATATATCCGTTTCCCCCACGCAAGTTGGCCAAGTTCGAACCACCGTAGCCATTCCACAGGTCGACGACATCTTCCGTCGACCCCTCGTTCTCTATCGCTTCAGGTGGGCTCACCTAGACTCTCCTCGATTATGAGCATGTGGCCCGGACCCTTCGCGGCTCCTACCATCCTGAACTACCGAAATACCAAAGCAAATGCGAGCACACACCGGCCCGAGTCCGACCATTGTGTAGCAAGAATAATCCCCATGGTACTAAGGTCATATCAAGCGGGATCGATTTCCTTTCGAGAGGCAAGTACTTAAGCGGGCTGGCCGCTGTGGCCCGAGACGGTTTCAATTAGTAACAGCCCCCCAGGGTTAAAAGACTGGCATGGAACTCCACGAGCACCAACCCCCTGGGCCACGGTGAGGTCTTCGAGTCTTCTTCCCTCAACCG
>WSTY01001083.1:0-12394 GCA_019633465.1 Tulasnella sp. 417
ACGTTTAGGTGGTAGCCAATAAGTTCGAGAATGTTTGGATGCTTCAATTTTGCCCAGACTTTGAGCTCCCTGGCAAGACGCTGAATGAGGTTTAAGCGGCAAGGAACACAAGCTGGAATGGTAATACTAACGAATGACATGGGTTGTCTAACAGTGAGTGGTATCCGCAGTTCCCTGATCACAACTTTTCTTGGGGACTCAGATGACTTGTCCAAGGTGGCTAGACACACTTCGCCAAAGCCCCCGTCTCCGAGCTTTGTTGTTTCAAGGGTGAGTCGCTCACGGGCGATTCGGAAGTGAATCAGCTCGTTGAGAGTTGCTTCCTGGGACCGAGCGGCTTAGAAGTATTCAGCACATCTACGAACCCGTTCCGACCTACCAGCGCTTGATAACTTAGCTCAGAGCTCATGGAAGATCTCCGCGGTACCGAATTCAAGCAGTCGTGTGGTGGTGGATACCGGTCAGTCGTATGTCGAATAACACGCGCCAAACTCGTGCGAAACCAATGGACAACTCGCCCAGTAACGTATCAGGCCGGGTCACGAACCACCACCTAGTTACGAACCACCCCCTCACTTCTCGGCCCCTGTTCACTGCCTAGACCTGAAACTTTGCACACTAAGCCTAATGTAGTAGTAGTGTATTCCTACCAAATATCTAGTCGATATATTGTCATTTCCGTCCGTGAGGGATTTTCCTGTCCCTCCGATCCAAAATTTGGCGCCACCCCAGAGCATTGCTATTGCAATATTGTTCCAGTATGTGCAATAAGAATAAAAGTAAAAATACAGGCAAGACTGAGAAGCTCTTTTAGCTAAATACCATTGAGATCTCGGCATGGAACACGGATTTGGTGTCCAGAACGAGTAATCCTTGGTGGGGCAGGGTCTGCCGTCCGAGTGCGCTTTGCACGAACCACCCCCAAAACGTCCCCTCCAGTACGCTTTCGCTTCTCGCCAGCAATTATCCTACCATTGGTATTCTCCTTGTTGCTCCGATTACTTGCTGCATATCTTTTAGCTCCTTCTTTTGCTCGCTTCTTCTGCTCCGTTTCTTTCGCCCGGTTTGCCGTACAAGTCATTTCCTCCAGTTCCTTTGCTTCCCTGATCATCTTCCGCTCAAATCCTTTCCTCTCCTTTCCTCGCTCCTTCTCCTCTCTTTTCCTCTCGCGCTCCTCTTGCCTTATCCCTTTCATCCGCTCCTTCTCAGCCGTCTCCACGCTTTAGTCTCCTTGCCTCTTTCGCTTCGGCCTTTGCTTTCTTCACCCTTGCCTTTCCTTCGCCTCATTTTTGCTTTGTTCAAATGCCTCCTACCTCTCGTCACTGGTGAGCCACGGGGTCTTGCCAATCTTCCTCCACTTTCCGACCGACGTCAAATTTCTTTGCGGCCTGTCGAAGTGTGTTCTTTTTTGGGTCCAAATTGTGTCATTCCAACGCCAATTGAATGTCTGATTCTTCTTCGGCTGATGTCTGGATTTTTCGGGAGCGCTTTGTGTCTTTTGACATGGTTGGTGGGGGTGATAGTAGAATGTTGAGCGTGGTTCGTAACCGTGTGCCCGCCATGTTCGCGCGTAGTTTCTACCCCCTTTCAAGTATTGGCGCTGGAGCCCTGAATAGCGCTTATTTCGGCACAAAATTCTTACAGATTGGCTTATTTGATCGTCTTATAACTTAATATGAAGGGATATGATGAAAATTTTAGTCGCTGCCTGGGGGGTGCACGCGGCAAAAAAGTTTGGCGCGCAAAGGGGGTCAATACGTTACCCTTCCAATCGAAAGTTGAAACACGTCCTAACTAATTTAATTTTCACGGGAAGCACCTCTTAGAAGGTCGGCTGTTCCGAGCATCTTTCAATAGCGACCAACTGGTCCGGGCGTATCAATTTCCACCTCGCGTTTTATCAGTCGGCATTCTCGCTCCCAAAGACATAATCTTTAACGCCGCCAGCGCGGTATTCCCATAGCCTGCCGAAATACCGAATTTTCAAGCCCTTTCAAAAAGCGAGTTGAAATATCTCGATGCAATTACACTTCGCGATCTTCATCGCACATGTAAAAAAAACACGGGAGTATCAGTATTGCGGACCTTGTGACTTCCGCCGTGAGCTAGGGCAACCGAGGAATAGGGGTGAGCTGTGGGAAAGTAGAGTTGGAAATTTCGACGGACGACGAGCAAGCACATATGACAGAGGAGGACAGTGAAGTAGAAGACCAACTTAAGAAAAGGCACGCACAATAGAGATAGAAATCAGGAAAGTAAATCCAGTGTCAGCAAAAGCAGGGCAGGACAAAGCGTTATGTGGGAAAAACGCGTGGGAATCGGTGCAACAATTCTGCTGGGAGTACCCTAGTCTTTACAGTGAAAATACAGGCTATGGAATGATTTCAATGACTCATATAATGGACGTATATGATAGTCTTCACCACCGACACTATGATCATAATGTAACAGTTAGGCGCCGTGAATTCTCCATTTCGCAACGTCTTCCATCTGAAGTCTTTGCCGTTGTGATGACCTTCTGAGTGTGAGTCGCCGGTTATTATATGATTGTGACGGTCGGCCATTTCAAACGACCCGAAAGCATGCTATGAGCCTATGACTTGCTAAGGCACGTAGAGTAGGGACTGTCATGGGTTGGGTTAGACCCGTGTGCACACGCGATCCGAACCCGCCCAAACCCCCACCCAACCCAAACACGGCCAAGCGGCCGTGTCCAGGTCGTGTGGTGTGTGAACCCGCGAGTGATCCGCGTGCCACCCAGGACCACACGAACATTGGATTTGTAATCAGTTTCTACGTGTCCGCCACTGTTTTGTCTTAGTGCCGCCAACCCCCGTCACCAGCAGAATCTCTCCCGAGCGCTGTTTCTTGAGACACAAACCACCCGGCTGTCTTAGAACCCGATCCACGGATAAAAATTCCAAGTTTGCAGAGTTGTAAACGTTTCTATTCGAACATGTTATCTATATATAGATGGGGTGGGTGCACACGGGTGATACGTGGGTGCAACACGGCGGGTTGGAGTGGGTTTGGGTACAGGTTCATGAACCGTGGGAAATAACCTGGACCTGTTTGGGTTCATGTGCAAGTGGACATGAACCCAACCCATGACAGTCCCTAACGTAGAGTCACCGCACGGTAAACTCAGGGTTTCTAGGGGTCCGCCCAATGCCAGCTCGGCATCTTCGACAACGATCGATCGGGTGACCGACATACCGTATGAGGCATGCCTAGGACATGCGCGGACAAGGGGCACGCCTAGGAAATATCAGATCCATACAAAGCTCGTATCCCGACGACTACTATAATGCATTTCGAAAAGCCGGACGGTCTGGCGGTGGCGACGGAATGCCGGTACAACATACTAGTAGATAATTAACCTTGAGTAATCGATTCTGTTCTTGTTCGACTAAACATATCAAAGTGGTTGAATCAACCATCGTACAGGCGACGAATTCATATATCTCTATACGATCCTCCTTTCCGTCGCTACGCTCGGGACAACCATCGAAAATGGCCAACAGCGTGTCAGTCAGGACCGCAGTTGCTGTAATCCCTAGCACTGACGGCTCTCGTCTGAGGTGAAGGCGAGGGCGAGAACAGTTATATATACCCTTGGCGAAATTCTGTTGGCAGCATTCATCTAGCAGATCAAGGGCCTATCCGAAGGGGGTTTCTCAATAGAATAAGTCGATGGGGCTTGTGGAGTTACGGGGAGACCTTGAGCGAGAGTTGGGCATGCGTGATGGCATGTATTTCGATTTCCTACAAAAATACAAATGTCATAAATATCGGATAGGTTGACAAAGTTCAACTTGCCTTCAACAGATAATGCAACAACCGTGACTATCATTGAGGAACTTGACCGCCAGTTAGAACGATCGCAGTAAGGAGGCATCTTGACGAACCTTTCTGGCTAGGGTCGTGTGCCGCTAGGGTTCTCTCCGGGAGGCTGTTGGATGGGATTTGCGGCCCTTGCTAAGGGACCTCTTATTTGCGTCGAAAGAAACAGGGACACAACCGTTGCCAGATACTTTCCTTCGAGGGACCATCGCTCGCCGCCACTGGGGCTTTCTCCTGGAAGCTGTTGAATGGGGCTTGGTGAAGGACGTCCAGTGTATGCTGCTGATGGGGCTCGGGGGACCACCGTCGCCGTGCATCTTCCTCCGACGGACCTTCGCTCGCCACCACCACCACCGGGGCTTTCTCCTGGAAGCTGTTGGATGCGGCTTGGTGAAGGACTTCTAGTGTACGCTGCCGATGGGGCTCGGGCGACCGCCGTCGCCGTGTATCTTCCTGCGGCGGACCTTCGCTCGCCACCACCGGGGCTTTCTCCTGGAAGCTGTGGGATGTGGATTGCTGAGGGACGTCCAGTGTATGCTGCCTATGGGGCTCGGGCGACCGCCGTCGCCGTGTATCTTCCTGCGACGGACCTTCGCTCGCCACAACTGGGGCTTTCTCCTGGAAGCTGTTGGATGCGGCTTGCTGAGGGACTCCCAGTGTATGCTGCCGATGGGGCTCGGGCGACCGCCGTCGCCGTGCATCTTCCTGCGACGGACCTTCGCTCGCCACCACCGGGGCTTTCTCCTGGAAGCTGTCGGATGCGGTTTGCTGAGGGGCTTCCAGTGTATGCTGCCGGCGGGGCCCGGGGGACCGCCGTCGCCGTGTATCTTCCTGCGGCGGACCTTCGCTCGCCACCACCGGGGCTTTCTCCTGGAAGCTGTTGGATGCGGATTGCTGAGGGGCTTCCAGTGTATGCTGCCGATGGGGCTCGGGCGACCGGCGTCGCCGTGTATCTTCCTGCGACGGACCTTCGCTCGCCACAACCGGGGCTTTCTCCTGGAAGCCGTTGGATGGGGTTTGCTGAGGGAGCTCTTGTTTGTGTTGTGGATTGGGCTCCGGGAACTGCTGCGGTCGCCGTGTATCTTCCTGCGATGGACCGTCGCCCACCGCCACTGAGGCTTTCTCCCGGAAGCTGTTGGATGGGGCTTGCTGAGGAACTTCCTGTATATACTGGCGATGGGGCTCGGGGGACTGCCGTCGCCGTGTATCTTCCTGCAACGGACCGTCGCTCGCCGCTACTGGAACTTTCTCCCGGAAGCCGTTGGGTGGAACTTGCTGAGGGACTTCTTGTTTATGCTCTCGATTGGGCTCGGGGAACTGCGATCGCCCTGCGTCTTCCTGCGAGGGACCGTCGCCGAAGGCTCTGAGGATGTCCCCTTGGTCAGGGTGAGCCTCAGCAATCTGCTTTCCGACAGCCCCGTCTTAAAGCCACAAGGCGCGACTGGCGTCAGCACGGGGACAATAGCATCGAGGGATAATTAGAACGAACCTTTCGGATGTGCCGGAGACGATGTAATTGGAGATCTGGTCTCAGTAACATCGTTGGGCTTTTGCCGGCCTTTCCGCGAACCGCCTCGACGAGACTTCCGGGCGCCAGGGTTAGCCCTGGGCTTCCGCCTTCCGACGGTCTCGTCTTCAAGCCACAAAGCATGAATGCCATGAACACGGTGATCGTGATCCCCAATCTAAACTAACCTTCCTGGTGTCCAGAATCGTCTCCGATACGGGGAGACGATGTTCCTGCTTCCTGGTCCTTCCCAGCCCCAAAATCACCTTCCCCTTGAAAAGGAATAGCGATCAATTTCCAGACGCTTGCTGTCGAAGGGCGTCTGGTAGGTTCACGCTCCCAGCATCGGGGAATGATTGACTGAAGCGAAGACACTCCGGCCCGGCAAGCCGGATCGACAGCGGGGTCCATGGTCAGACCAGCGAGCGCGCTGACCGAACCTGGAGCAGATCCAGTACAAATTTCCACCATAACGGTAGGGTCACTCTGCTTCGCCGAGTACGGAAGGATTCCGGTCATTATCTGCTGAAAGTTAGTCTCACGTCGCAACGACCCTTCATTCCCATTCTTCACGTACTTCAAAAGCCGTGCATCCCCAAGCCCAGACGTCACTTTCAAGAGTGTGTTTGGATCCGTCGTCCTGGAGGAGCTCGGGGCTCATGTAGCGGGTCGAGCCTTTTGTGAACTTCGAAGTAGTGAGGCCAGTGCCTTCACCAGATTCGTCAATGAACGAAGATATTCCGAAATCGCAAAGCACCGCATCAGGCCTCTGGTTTACAAGTACGTTTGCCTGTTGAGAGGATCAGCCTCCAAATGCGTTCGGATCCGGCATCGAGCTCACTGGTTTCAAGTCCCCATGGCAAATAGGTGGGCTGAGATCATGCAAGTATTTGAGCCCTGTGGCGATATCTCGCACCTATAGAGATTGTTTTAATATCAGCAGCACTTGATAAAGCGGCGCTATCTTGGAATTACAAATTTCAACCGAATTTCAACACTGGCAGAGCTCTGCTGAATGTATTGCGTCACGTTTCCGTTGGCCATATATTCCGACACAAACAGCGCGGAGTCGCATTTGTCGTCTAGGTAGTAGCCAATGAGCTCGACAATGTTTGGGTGCTTCAATTTCGCCCAGACTATGAGCTCCCTGGCAAGGCGCTGAATTTGGCTTAAGCGGGAAGGAACATAAACCTGAATGGTGATACTAACGAATCGTATGCGTTCTCTCTCAGTGAGCGGTATCCGCAGCTCCTTGATAGCAACTTGTCTTGCAGACTCAGATGCCTCGTCCAAAGTGGCTAAACACACTTCCCCAAAGCCCCCACCTCCGAGCTTTGTGTTTCCAAACGTGAGTCGCTCAAGGGGGATCAGGAGGTGGGCACGCTCGTTTAAAACTGCTTTCTGGGAAACCAAGCGCGCTTAGAAGTGTCCACCACATCTACGAACCCGTTTCGACCTACCAGAGTTTCATGATTTGGCTGAGAGTTCATGACTGATCTTCCCGCAGTACCGAATTCAAGCAGTGGTGTGGTGGTGGATATCGGACAATCGTGCGTAGAATACACGCGCCAAACTCATGGTAAACGAATAAGCCACTGACCGATAACCCTTGCGATCGAAAGGCGTGCCGACAGATTCAATGTTCATGGCAACTGTTAGAAGGTCAGCCGTTCCGCCCATCGTCGATACCAACCGTGGAGAGTTGGGCGTGCGTATCAATTCCCACCTCGCCTTTGTATCCTCGTTCCGAAAGAGATGATTTTCGTGAATCACATACTGGACGTATATGAGCAGTCTTCTCCGCCAAAAAGTATATTCACAATGTACTCTAGTGAACTCTCCATTTTACGGTGCACGAGCAAGGCCAGGTCTGATTTCGCGCGCGAGTTCAGCCGCTCACGGGCGACCACCCCACAAACTAGCTTAAGTAAGCCTTCAAAAATCGTTCCACTTCGGCCCCCGGCTGAGGAAGTAGTGTTGCCGCGATGGCGCGCCCATCGCGAGGTAAGCGCACCTCACCTCGGTTCCCAGGTGTTTGGCCGATGTGAGCATCGCCGTGGGGCGGCAACGACGTCGGTCTCCCAACACCGAGCTTATCCCCTAAAGGACCTCTTCTTAAGAGGGAGTCGGAAACTTGTAAACGAGGAGATTTCTCCACGAATCGAGTTGAAAGGCTACTCTAGATACATCTCAAGCAGTTTTGGCCATTCGAGAGTGCACTATTGCCAATACCTGCCCTTACATCCACTTAAGACCGACGCCTCGCGATGCATCGCGACCTCACATCGAATGAGGTGAGTTACTCACGAGTTGTTACCTTGCAATTGCCTCGGACCGCTGCAAATAGTAACTAATATAATGGATACGCACTTTCTATTTGTGGCTGTGGCGCAACTCTTGTACTCACGCTCAAATATGTAGAGCGTTCAAGGGTGAGAGCACCAGATGAAACCCGCTTGTTCGACGCCCATCGGCATCACAATTGGAAGGGTCTTGCGGACGCCCATTGGAGCAACGACAAGACAATCGTACCCGTTAAGCAGAACGGAAGCTGTAACAGCTTGCCGGGGGTATAGGTTCTTCTGCACCTTGTCTCGAGCAGCGGTGGCGACCAGTTCGATGCGTGTCGTGTGCTCGGATCCTGTGTATGTAGCACCCTAGCCGATGTTTTACGGTATGTTATCTGACTTCGAGAATACCATCGGACTCTTATTGCTATAATCATGTCTCTCTCGGGTCCCGTTGGAAGGGGCCGTTAAGCGGTCAAGTGCCGCGGGGGGGGCCGCAGCGAGGGTGTCCGCTGGGTCACAGGATGGCATTTTATAAACAGTCGATTTTGACGGCAGTGAGCTATCTGAAGTGTGGTAGTGAAGTCTTATAGTAAATCTACGTGGTTTGTGATGGCCTAGGGGGGCGGGAATGGCATGCGGTGAGGGGGGTGTTGGGGGAGGACGAAATCCACTAAGCCATCGAACGAACTTCGTCAGGCGTTCCTGACGGAACCTTGTGTCTATGAGCTTGCCTTTGGTTTCCGGAGGGACAAACGCCTGACCTGAGAGGCTAGTGGCTGTCGTGCCGGGATCATCTGGGGGCGGTGTGGTCAGACTCGCGCGCGAAATCAGACCTGGCCTTGCTCGTGCACCGTACCATTTGGAACGGGTGGCATCTCAAGTCTTGTCGTTGTGCTCAAGAATTTGGTCGCCGGGTTATTATTGTGACGCTGTGCGTTGTCAGCTCGGCAATTTGAAATTGAACCATGATCGGTCCTGAATTCTTCTACCCTCGCCCCCCTCTCACCATGTTGGACGTCACCTCTGTTGCTCAGCTCGGCAAGCTCCTGTCGGCTAACGGCTCTAAACTGACTATGAGTCTGGGGCTGCAATAGACGAATGTTCTGATGTCATTACTAATGGTTGCTCACACCCACCGGGCCACTCCTGCAGGTCATTGACTTCCACGCAACCTGGTCCGTTCGAGTCCCAGCGCTGTCTAATCCTATTCCAAGTTACTGACCTGTCCAATCGTTAGGTGCAGTCCATGCCACGCCATCGCTCCCAAGTATGCCGAATTGGCCAAAGAATTCACCGGCGTCCAATTCCTGAAATGCGAATTAATATTGCTTGTTAAGGTCCGACTCGGGCGATGCAAGGATTGTGGCGGTTCCTGGGGAGTTCGGTTCAAGCAGTCCTCACTGAAAGAACCACCCCAACCCCCATAACTCTTCACTCTCAAATGGCATATACCTCACTTCTAATTTCATCTTTCCCTCCTTTGGCGACTTCGCTCTTTCCCACCCGTCGGACACCTTCACTGCGGAACTTCCCGAAATCATCGGCAACCGAATTGGGCTGGACGTGGAAGAGCATGACCCATCACTATCTCTAGCTCAAGGACCGCTTGCTCTGGGCGAAGAGCCTATTTCAGCACTCGAAGGCGGTGGATCCGGTCGACTTGTTACGTTGCGCTTAATACCGAGACTGGTCGGAGGAAAGGGTGGTTTCGGGTCTCAGCTCCGTGCGGCTGGTGGAAGGATGAGCAGTCAGAAGACCAGCAACAACGATAGCTGCAGGGACCTTAACGGAAGGCGGCTTAGTACTGTGAAGGAAGCGAAGAAGTGGGTCTAGATTTCGTGGTTTGGCTGATCGTGAGACGATGCTGAACATTTCGTGTTGTCTCGTCTTTTAGGATAGCCCAGTACCTCGAAGACGAACCACCTCGTAGACAAGCAGAGCTCGAAGCGAAAAAGGCCAAGTTGGAAGCTTTAGAGAAACAGCTGGGTATCTCCATTCAGGCTACCAACGCGGAAGCTAGGCCTTCAAACGCGGGAGCAGGACCTTCCAACGCTGGCGATAAAGGCAAAGGAAAGGAGCCCGAGAAGCTGGCTGGCAAGAAGCATCGCTTCGAGGACACCGAATATCTGGAACAGAGTGAAGCTATCGTGGATAATGTCAAGAGCGCCGTAGCGGCTAGTATGTCTCTCTCAACTGTCTGATGTCCCGCAACGCTTGGGAAACTAATGAACATCATCACCCACAGCTTTACTTAAGAAGCGCAAGAAGGCCAGAACAAACGCGAATGCACCTGTCGCCACCCCTCCTACTCTTCCCAAGACGGCTGTGGAGGAAGATCTCGCGGAGGTCAAGAAGAGCACAGAGGCAGATGCAAAACCGTTGGAGGAAACCACGCCAGTCAGCGCAGCTGTGTAGAACACGGCGCTTTATGCAATTCCTGCTAGATCATTGCTCTGTACTTTTACGCAACAGGAAAACAGTCGTGGCTTGGGGCGGTACAAGCTTCTTGCATCTACATACATATTCCGGTCCTGACATGCAAAGACTTTGTTCAGAGGCCATCTATCTCCGTTCAGGCACACGCCTTGCGCCTGCCTATGCTATAATTCGACCGTGTCATAGAAACGCTTCGACCCGAAAGTATGCTATGACTGGCCAGGGCACGTAGAGTCACCGCACGGTTAACTAAGGGTCCGCGCAATGCCAGCTGTGCTTCTTCGACAACGATCGACCGGGTCCGGCGGCGCGCATCAGACATGCGCGGACAAGGGGCACGCCTAGGAAATATCAGATCCATACAAAGCTCATATCCCAACCGCTACTATAATACATCTCGAAAAGCCGGACGGTCTGACGGTGGCGACGGAATGCCGGTACAACATACGAATAGATAATCAACCTTAAGGAATCGATTCTGTTCTTGTTCGACTAAACATATCAAAGTGGTTGAATCAACCATCGTACAGGCGACGAATTCATCTATCTCCATACGATCCTCCTTTCCGTCGCTACGCTCGGGACAGCCATCGAAAATGGCCAACAGCGTGTCAGTAAGGGCCGCAGTTGCTGTAATCCCTGGCACTGACGGCTCTAGTCTGAGGTGAAGGTGACGGCGAGAACAGTTATATATACCCTTGGCGAAATTCTGGTTGGCAGCATTCATCTGGCAGATCAAGGGCCTGTCCGCAGGGGGTTTCCCCCAGGGGGTTTGTCAATAGAATAAGTCGATGGGGCTTGTTGAGTTACAGGGAGACCTTGAGCGAGAGTTGGGCATGCGTGATGGCATGTATTTCAATTTCCTACAATATACAAATGTCGTAAATATCGGATAGGTTGACAAAGTTCAACTTGCATTCAACAGATAACGCAACCACATCCCCCCCGGTGACTACGCTGTGGCGAGGGACCATCGCTCGCCGCCACTGGGACTTCCTTTTTATGCTGTCGATAGGGCTCGGGGAGCTGCGGTCCCCGCATATCTTCCTGCGACGGACCTTCGCTCGCCACCACCGGGGCTTTCTCTCGGAAGCTGTTGGGCGGGAGTTGCTGAGGGACTTCCTGTGTATGCTGCCGATTGGGCTTGGAGGACCGCCGTCGCCGTGTATCTTCCTGCAACGGACCGTCGCTCGCCGTGGCTGGGGCTTTCTCCCGGAAGCTGTTGAGAGGGGTTTGCCAAGGGACTTCCTGTAGATGCTGCCGATTGGGCTGGGAGGACCGCCGTCGCCGTGGATCTTCCTGCGACGGACCTTCGCTCGCCACCACCGGGGCTTTCCCCCAGATAGTGTGGGGCCGGACTTGCTGAGGGCCTTCCTGTTTATGCTGTCGATCGGGCTTGTAAGACCACCGTCGCCGTGGATCTGTCTGCGAGGGACCGTCGCCGAAGGGTCTGAGGATGTCCCTTTGGTCAGGGTGAGCCTCAGCCATCTGCTTTTCGACAGTCCCGTCTTAAAGCCACAAAGCGTGACTGGCGTCAGCACGGGGACAATAGCATCGAGGGATAATTTGAACGAACCTTTCGGATGTGCCGGAGACGATGGAATTGGATATCTGGTCTCAGTAACATCGTTGGTCGTTTGCCGGCCCTTCCGCGAACCGCCTCGACGAGACTTCCGGGCGTCAGGGTTATCCCTGGGCTTCCGCCTTCCGACGGTCTCGTCTTAAAGCCACAAAACATGACTTCCGTCAACACAATGACCGTGATCTCCGATCTAGACTAACCTTCTTGATTCCCGAAATCGTCTCCGAGACGGAGAGACGATATTTCTGCCTCCTGGTCCTTCCAAGCCCCCGAATCACCTTCGCTTTGAAAAGGAATAGCGATCAATTTCCAGATGCTTGATGAAGAAGGGCGCCTTGTAGGTTCGGGCTCCCAGCATCGGGGAATGATTGACTGAAGCGAAGACACTCCAGCCCAGCAAGCCGGATCGACAGCGGGGTCCATGGTCAGACTAGCGAGCGCGCTGACCGAACCTGGAGCAGATCCAGTACAAATTTCCATCATAACGGCACCGTCACTTTGCTTCGCCGAGTACGGAACGTTTCCGGTCATTATCTGCTGAAAGTTAGTCTCACGTCGCAACGGCCCTTGATTTTCATTCTTCACATACTTCAAAAGCCGTACATCCCCAAGCCCAGACGTCACTTTCAAGAGTGTGTTCGGATAAGTCCTGAAGGAGGAGCTCGGGGCTCATGTAACGGGATGAGCCTTTGGTTGTCTTCGAGGTAGTGAGGCCAGAGCCTGCACCCGATTCGT
>WSTY01001084.1:0-12375 GCA_019633465.1 Tulasnella sp. 417
GTTGCTTCGTGTGGTTGACGAGGGCGAGTTCCGAGACATCCGGATCGAGGAAGGGGAGATGTTCCTCCTTCCAGGTTCGTCATCTTACCGCATTCGTTCCAAGTTGGCGCTCACCCCACCTTCCACGATAGGCAACACCCCTCACAACCCCGTTCGATTCGCGGACACCGTCGGTCTAGTCGTCGAGCGCAAACGCCCAGATGCAGCTATCGGTTGGTCTTCCTGCTTTCCGTCTCGTCCCTTCACCCTGATTGGTATCTGAACTCCCTTCCCACCAGATCGCCTTCGATGGTACTGTCAATCAGGCGCGCACTCAACTCCGACGATCATCCACGAAAACCAGTTCCATGTAACGGATCTCGGAACCCAGTTGAAACCGCTCATCCAAGAGTGGATGCAGAACGAAGACCTCAGGAAGTGCAAGGAGTGCGGAACCGTCGCGCCGGCGAAGTAAACAATGGCGAGGATAGGTGGCGAGTAAAAAGCATAATTCAACGATGATGTATAAGGCGGGTGTATGAAACATAACCTAATATGAAGTCACCTGAAAGAGAGGCAAGATGGAAGGCAGGTAGTGTGAAGTGTGAAGAGATCAAGAAGAAAAATAAAAATCTGTCCGACAAGAGGATTCGCTGTATTCAGCTCGTGCAGTGGTTGAGACCCGCGCCACAGAACTGAGCGATGAAAACGTAGAGCAGGAGCTAAGTAAAAGGCGAGGAAGACGAAAGTGGCATCAGAGTCCGGATCCTTCATTCCTTCTTTTCATTTCACTCACAATTCCAACGGCAACGCTTAACAGCATGATCTTCTGATTCCTCCAAAACTGCTGCCTCCTCACGCTCCTCGCTCCTCTCCTAAAGGCCCACGCTTGTCCAGCCATCGTGTCGGTCTTGTCGACGAGCAACTCAATTCGTTCTCCGCGAGAGAGGATCTGTTCGACGTTTTGGACCATGATGTCCTTGACCTGCGCCAAATCTTGCCGGGCTTGGTTGAGTGCGTCGGGTGGTGGGGACGTGGTGTATTGGTGCATCAGCTAAAGCGAAAAGCGAGTTAGCGGGGGAGTATGCGAGAGGAAGGGATTATGAAAGAGGGTTAAAAAAAAGGACGTACACGACCAATCTCAGGACCGAACTCGTCCAAGCCATCTTCATCAGCGGCATAGATGACGTCAGGTGAGTACTTGGTAGTGAACTGCGAAAGAGGAAACCACGCATCAGTCTTCCGGTACAAGATCCTCTTAAAGGGTGGAACTAACTCGTTGTTGAAGCTCGCTCAAGAAAGCGAACGGCATTCGTCTGTTGGTGTATGGAAAGAGCGGTCAACGGGAAGGACTTTCTCCTCGTCTCTTGGACCCTCTTACCGCCCCACAGAGTCGTCAGCCATGACGAGGAACGTCAGTCCTCCTTCACTAATGTAGTGGAATAGGTATTGTTCCCAGACATCTGTGTTGCAAAAGTCGAAGCGTGTGGCGTTGTTAGGAGACGGTGTTCAGGGCGGGGACGGTTGGAGCACCGAATTAGGATAGACGAACATGTCAACTTTGAGTTGTTCGGTGGGATCTTGCTTAGGATCGCTTGCGTTGCTGTTCATGAGCGAGGTGACTTAGTCTTGGGATTGAGAATCCGAGGTGGGCGGACCGACCTTGAGAGAAGTCCCGCTTGTCCGCGCTGTGCGCAGCGAGCACCGTACCCCCTCTTGCAACTAAAGCGTAAATGAGCGACTGTACAAGTAGTTTTCTATTAGCGTCAAAGTACTGATCTGCAGCGAAGGCTGATTTTCACCATTCTGTGTCCCCTTTGCTATTCGGTATCCGAGATGCTGGAAGAAATGCGGATGATGGAAGCCGGTCAGGATCGAAACCTCGCGGCTTGCGCAATGGTGGGGTCGATATCCGCTGACGTAAGGGAAGCTGTGGGAAAGCAAGTCTCAGCGACCAATCAACCATCTTCCAGCTTAATATTAAGAAGTCTAAGAATAGGATGCCGGGAAGAAGTGTACGACTCGGAGTTCGAAGGGCTAGCAGCTGCCGCGGAGCTCGTAAGGGGCCAGGCCTTGGCAGATCTAGAGCCTGAGTTCTGGAAGTTGAGACCGAAGGTCACCATTTCCTCCGCGACAGCTGGGCTACCATCCTTTACATCTTGACAGGGAAAGCGCAAGTGGGTCGATTGTGATCGAACCAATTTCGGAAGCCATATTCAACGTGCTAGACGCGAACCCGGATAGATCGTCATCTACGTCCCTACATATATCAGGGTCCGAAGAACCACTCAGAGTGTTCTTTACCATGAGCACAAAGTCCCTTCCAATCTCTAATATAAGCTCCACGTCCATCCAATCCCGCCCTAATATGTCACGCTTCTTGGCGCCCGCACATTAGGAGGTACGGCTAGCGGTACCGACCTTGGCCGCATCGGTGACCAAAACCAAACGGTGGATTGGTCGAATTCAAACTGATTAAATACAAACTTGGGACCCACTGGCAAATAATAAAGATATGTAGACGTAATGTTTGATCCTGATGACGACCCCTGTTTGAATTGAAATGGGAACCAGGACTCCCGCCGATGGAAGTTACATAGCGGGGAAGATGCATAGATAACCAATTAAACCTCGATGGATCCACTGATGCGCAACTATTCTTGAATTTTTAGCTCAAGGCATGTATTGAACCTGTCGTACGTTCGGGCTACCTTGCTGCGTTGGAAGGACCGGATTACGTCGGTCTGGCTGAGCGGGCAGCGACGCTTGAATTGTCAACCCTAATATTTTCTTAGGGGCGGTGGGCTCGTCAGCCGACGGGGGACGCGCGATTGATTCGATATATTCTTCACGCCAATCGCGAGCCTGGTTCTGTTCTCTCTGAATACAGGACCTGTGTGCCATTGATTTTGAATTTATTCGAAAATGAAGAGCATCGGGCGTTGGAGGAAAAATAAATAAATAAATTTATTTGCTTGTTATGTACAGACGAGAGCATGCGGGGGAGAGATGGGGGAAGGGAAAGAGGGAAGAAGAAAGTACGAACGAGAGAAGAAAAGTGTATGAAACAAGTGTCCGAAAAGGGTTCGAAACAGAGAACGGAAAAATATATAGTGGCGATTCCAGCATGGTATTCTCAAGGCAACTCACTCGCCGCTCCTCCGCTTCCAACCCTTAGCACCTACCGCAAAAAGCCAGAGCCCGAATGGAACTGTCTCGAACAAGAGCAGACACCCAGCCCATCTTCCCCCAAGAAAGAACACCCAGCCGGCCTGATATCACCGCACCATGGGGGTTACCCCGCTACACATGACCGGGTACGTGTGCATTCGCATTTACGACTGCCACGCGCGCCTAAGGTCGCGACAATACCCTTCCGAAGAAAGGCAAGGTCCAAACTCCCCCTCCACAGTCGGCGGCTTCAGGTCGCCATAGCTTGTCACGAGAGAGGAACGGTTCTTGGTTCCCTCTCGCCGCTACGTATTACGCCTGGTACGTCGTACTGGAGGCTTCAATCAGGCGAAAGAAAAGAAGATACTCACAACTGGATGTTCCCATCACCCGGAGAGCCGAGCTAATGCCTTCTGGAGGGAAGTAAGGTGGCGGTCGCTACTTGTCCGATCAAGCCCCGTTCCGGGCTAGATTTTTGAGGTTGGAGCTTGGGCGGGAAAGTTGAGATTGGCGAGCTGGATGTCGAGTGAGAATGGGGACTGGATGTTCCGGAATGCCGTGTTGGATTGAAGGTTTTTTCTTTTTGGTTTGGTTTTTTTTTTTTTTTTTTTTGGTGGCTTGAAGGAAGGAGGATTTGATGCGTAGAAAGACGGAGGAAGAAGTATAATGCGCGGCAAAGGAAGCATGGGAAGCTGAAAGGAGAGCGGACCTTAATTCGATCCTGAGGGACCAGCCTCAGGACTCTCTACAGCCTTGGTTGCCAACCGCCGCTTCCTCCTTGCCTCGCTAGTTCCACCACGCTTGGTCCTCTTATTGCCCGTTCGGGGCACATTCTCCGCCTGAGCATGTCCTGCCGAGCCATCCTCTCCGGTTTCGGAAGCTCGTAGCTGATCCTTGACGTGACCCTCCACCGACTTCATCCTAACATCCGCCCGGGTTTGAAGACGTTGCCCAGCTTCGTGGCTGGAGGCGAGGCGAGGTGGAGCGGAGGCGGGTCGAGGTACTGGCGTGTTGGACTCCTCTGGATCAATCCCGTATGAGCCAGTCACTGCCTGGTCGGCAGGTGACGCTTCGTGGGTGGGGGGGAGGCGAGGTGGAGCGGAGGCGGGTCGAGGTACTAGCGTGTTGTAATCCTCTGTATCGATCCCGTATGTGCCAGTCACTGTCTGGTCGGCAGGCTCAGACATTTGCGCTTCATGGTAAGGCGAGGTGGAGCAGAGGTAGTCTCCGTTGCAGACTGATAACAACTTGACGGGGGAGGTAAGTTCGTTAGAGCAGAGGCCGGTCGAGGTACTCGGGTGTTGTACTCCTCTGTATCAATCCCGTATGTGCCAGTCAAGTACTTGAACGGAGTTGATTCCAATGAGGTTTCAAGCTCAGTATCTGGGACGGTTTGGGGGTGGGTGACTGGAACGGGGATGAGGCGCTCACTGCCTCTTCGTCGGACTCGGTGACAATATTTCCGGGAAACTCAAAAACGTGGGCGAATTGTGGCCCATAGATGATGAGTAGGGATACCGCGGAAGAGGATGTTGAGGAGCCGTTCATTGATGGTGCCATGGGCGTCGAGGTAGGCGGGGGACCAGGTCGGGCAATCGGTGTCTTGAGGGTGGAAGACGATCGCCCACTTTACGGCATCGCCACAATCCGAGGTCTTCGAGCAGGGGTCCAAGCTCAGAAATCCTTCGACGGAGAAGAGGGTGGTCCAGGCGATGATGCGGTGCGATTGTTTAAGGGCGACGGTTTTATCAACGGTGCCCTCGCACGGATCCGCCAGGCCAGTGGTTTTGGGGACTTCCACTGATGAGCGAGGCGAAAAAACTTGATGAGCTTTCTCCGGTGTGGTGGGCGCGGCGATTGGGATGCCAGGGCCTGCTTCGATTCAGCCACGAGCCCGGGAGGTCAACAGCAAGGTTGTTGCTGGGACCAGACCTTCGACCGTTCCTCTAGGCTCGAGTGGGGAGGATACCTTGACAACCTGGATGATGGGGCGAACACGCCCAAATATTGTATCGAGTAAGACGTACCGGTCCAAAATGCAAGCGACGTTGATCTGAGCTACGCTCCCGAACGAGAGCGGTGCCGACGGTGAGGAACGTTAGGAAGAGGTGGAAGCCGCCGACCACCCAACCGGAGTCGATTTCCTGCAAGTGATCAAGGTCACTCTGATGGTCCTGAAGTCGACGGGGGTTGAAGTTGATGGTGTCGGCGGTGCCTGCAACCACTCGTTCGGAGGCAGTCGAGATCGAAACCGCTGGGCCTACGACGCAGAGGGAGGGCGCAGTCAGCGGGGGATTGCCATGAACAGTCAAGGAAAGAAGACGGTCCGTAAAAGGAAGGAATGGGAAACGCACCTGACTCCCCCGCATTGTTGTGGTGCAGTTTTGTGGCCGAAGTCGCTGGCGCCTGCAAAACAAGTTTGCCGGCGTTGAAGGCATAGGAAGGATCATACGTCTTAGTAGGAAAGACACGGGTTGGCGCAGGAGCTGTAGGATGTGTGGTTAGCGAGCCGTCGAGTAGCAGAGGGGAAGCTGTAACCTTACCCCTGTAACCGGCGCTGAGACCATGATCTAGGATTGTGGGTGCAAAACCCAAACGAGCTATGAAGAGCGTGAGGAACTTCATTAAAAGAGCGATAGAATTTCTCAAATGGAGAGCAATTATCTCGAGAGAGGACGTGGCAGTGGGTGGTTGCGACGTCGTTGGGGGAAAAGAAAAAGCAAGACGCGTCAAGTCCGTGCGCGCCCCTTACCCGCCCGCGTCTTACGCAATCAGTCACACTTCCCGCCCAAACCAGTAACGCAAGACAATAACTCGAAATACCATTATCATAGATAGCGTAGAGGAGTGTTTTCGCCATTCCGTTCACCTGACTCTGGAACGTATATGGGCGACGTCGGGTCGGCTTCCCCGTGAAACCTGTTTAACACGACACGAGCGGAACAAGGAGATCACAGCACTAGCTAGACTGCCCTTAACGTTCCTTCTGGCGAATGCTCACTAGCACCACCAACGCTAAGGTCTGAGGGGTGTTCGCCGCAACGTTCGCTCAGATCACTGTCGCTGTGGCTAGTACTGTCTTAGGTCTGTCACTAGATTCAGCCCGCCGAGGTGCATCCAACGCTTGAAAGTTTGGGAACAATTCTTCTAGGTTGATGTCGGCATCCAGCTTTGCGCGAGGCCGTCTGCGTTTTGGAGGTCGGAGCCCAATCGAGAGGGCGAATGGCCTTCAGGCAGCGAGCGGTGCCGATGGTGAAGTGGCCGCCAAGCCAGGAACGATCGATTATTTCTACTTATGCTCTGATTTTCTGCGCCATTTCGCTCATATGTATATGATCATATAAGGAAGCAGGGAGTCCCCTGAAAGTGTATAGTTTGCTTGGCGGCATTAATATTGACGATCGAATTAAATGCACCCCGTGGTTGAAGGTCTGCTGAGTGGCATCACGTGAACGCAACCAATGCAACCCACACTTTCGTTTCCAGAGGCGATCAAAACTCTCTATCAAGCAATGACGTAACGTCGTCGAATATAGTTGAGCGGAAGAGAAAATGGCCCACCAATCCAGGGATGTATCTGTATATGGCGTGTGTGGAAAGATAAAAGAGGAGTGGAGACTGGAGATTGCCCGCGTGAGAGTGAGGGCTACTTGTAACTATATACGTCCTGCTGTTGAGGTGTGTGAAAGGTTGTGGCGCGAAGATTTAGTCGACATTCGCTGATGTAACCTTAGCCGCGGGAAAGTGGTTTTAACTCGGCGTCCACTTGTTCAACCGTCAAACCGTTTTCCTGAACAAAACGCTAAGGCCAGCAATTATGAGCCAGAACACAACCTCTCACCCTTTTGTACCAGATCCCGTCGAGTGTAAGTGTCGAGTTTGTGATTCGCGTCCGCGTAATGCCACGTCTAACCCAGCCGATCTCAGACAAGCATCCAGAGGTGGTAGAGTCCCTTAAGCAAGGCTGGATTCTCACTTATCAAGCTATAGCTGTTGTGGTAAGATTATGAGCCGCAAAAGTGCTCATGCGAGGATTCTAAGGTGGGCCTTTCCCCCGTTAGGCCGCGCTCTTCGCTGGGATGGAGGCGACCCTGATCACGCTTGCCAAAACCGCAGAACCAGATTCTCATCCGCCTTTGCGATGGTCCACCCCGAGGATTCAGAACACTACCCTGGCCTTGGCATATGTCGCCCTCGTTTCGAGTATCGGCTCCATTATGAGCGCGTTGAAGATAATAGATGGTCTGGGACATATGACTTTCCGAAATGCGATCAAAAACCCGGAATCTCCATTGGACTGGACGCGCCAGAGGGCATCTTATTTGATGAAGCCATTCGGGGTTGCAGGGAATTTCCGTCGGTTGATGTACCACTGTACGTTCAGCAGCTCGCTCCCTTTGTTCGTTGTTTAGCTGAATCCCCTCCCCTGTAGGTGTTGGCAGCCTTCTAGTGAGCGGACTTTGCGCTTTGCTGCAGATATTATTCTACATCTGGCAGCACGAAGCAACTTCTGTAGCAATAGTGGCGTCTGTGGCGATAGCTGTGGCGGCCTGGCCTATTCTCGTGATGTTTTCGTAATACCGCTAGTGATCGGCCTCGCAGCGTTCGTAGCTCAAATAAGTGTACTTTCTGATCTCCTCCCAACCCACGGAACCTTGAACCTGAGTCGAATTCTGGAACCTTAACTACATTGGTCTCGTTAAATAACTGGCATACAGAGATGTACAGTGCACCCTATACAATGAACGACAAGTCGTTAACGCTTGGGTGCATCGGATAGAAGCTTTCATATAGGTTCGGCTGCTTCAGAACGAAGCAGGTTCGGGGTATGATTTTTTCGAATGCTGTGCCGTCGGGCAGGGATTGAGATTTGGAACTTTCGTTAGGAGTAAGAGATCCGGATGCGCTAGAACCGATCTTGGGTTCAAACGACCCTTGAACTAGCACCTCAGCAAGCCGGCAACGCTGCTCTGAACTGTCGAGGTCTACGGGTCGCCAGGTTATCACACAAGATCCCAAGTTCCTGGTCTCTTACTCACCGAAAACCCGCTCGCAGGGTACCCCAGAGTGATGCGTCGAGACCAGTAGAAAGCGGATCTTGCCACAGACAAACCGAACCTCGGCTTGGTATCTCTTCTTGTAGCATTGGCTTAAGGTCACTGGGGAACAGGGGTCGACAGGGCCCCAGATGGCTGGATCATCGGAGGACTGGAGGTAACGCAAGTAAACTGTGTCCATCGCCTGGATTGTGAGAGGGGAGATATTTGACCCGGTTTTTTCTACCGGATGGGTTAGTGAGTAGAAAATTAGGGGGCATAGGGAGTAGTCGGAAAACTGGACCGGAAATGCTGCAAACACAAAGTTACCCTTCAAGGAATCCCCTGCTCGTTTCAGAAGGAAGCCCATACCTAAAAGACGGGTCTCTAGTAGCCCCAATTTATGGTCCGGTCCATCACAAATTGGGGAAATATGTACTTGTAGCTGGAGAAGCGAGGTTGGCGTTTGCGCATTGCGGAGAAAAGTAGTAGTATTGGACGCAGAAACCGACGGTAGTCGTCTCAGAGCTTCGTCAAGCGCTTTACTGTCCTTCTTGGCTTTTCTCCAGCGTTCTCCAATTGAGCCATCTTCTTCAGGGTCCAACTGAAACCATTCATCGTACGGAAGGAAATCATCCATCAGGCCAGGAACCGCGTCCTACCCAGTAGACACGACTTACACCGAGGTCGCCAAGAATCCCCAGCATCTGCTTACAGATGAGCTCAGCCAACTGTTGGGCCTCCTCTTTGGTCTTTTTCGATTTAATTTCTTCCATTCTCTGGACAAGTTGCTCTGCTTCCCCAGCCCTATCAGCGGGGGTTAGTATGTGCGCGACGTCTATGTCCGGAAGGTTGCAACCCCGCTCGCTTACCAGCGCTGAACTTTCTCCCGAACTTGTAGCGTACTTATCTGAGAGCAACTTTCATAGAGCTTGAGCAGGAGGAAGAACTGTCGAATATAATCCCTGCTCCAGCGAGACTGGGCGCAAGCCCAGAGGTTATAGACTGCTTGACAGAGCCGTGATATCCCTCCTACACCTCCGATATCATTATCCATACTGAGATATCTCAATTAAGCGGAGGACCTTGGGCACAGGGTATGGATCTTTGGCGTCGATCTCGATCTTGGTTGTTTGCCATTGCTTTGCCGGCCGTGTGACTCGGGTTGACGACAGTGTTGTTGATCATGATACCTCGCGTCCAGAAGATAAATGGAAAGCAACAAGACAACCTTCGTCTTACCTCAAGAGGTGCCTCTCCCTCTCCAGGATGCTGTAGAATCATTACATCAAATCATCGGTGACGCCTCCCGAGTTCGCAGGAACACGCAAAAAATCCTCCATTTCATTGCCCGTTGTGTCGACATCATAGATGAATTGAAGAACCATATCGACTCACAGCCTTCAAATATTGAGGAAATGATGGGGGTGATGGAATCAGTGGAAAAGCTTGACATGTCAGTCGGTGCGAGATTGAAACATGGTCGTAGTCAGCTCACGTTGTCAAACCTAGTCTACTTGTTAATGCTGTATACGCCGTAAACAAAGAAGTATCGCTAGGCGGGGTATTAACCCGTGAGACCATGTCAACATGGGAGTCCAGTCGCAACGAATTTCAAGAACTAGTTAATGGGGCGTATGATGAGGAGTTCAAGGTGAGTTCCCGAGTCTGCCATTGACTTTCATTTGGAGATAGAACTGATATATTGTGCCCTAGCCCCCAGGTGGCTGGCGAAAAGAGATCGAAACAATCACACGGCTTGATGACTATCTTTGGCTCGGTCTTATCGTGCAAGATATGAGGGGTAAAGAAATTGAGTACGCATGATCCTGCACAACTATATTCACCCTTTCATTTAGAAATATTCAATTTGTTTTCAGCTTGAGTGAGTCTCAGAAAGTTGACGAAATTGCCGTAAAGATTTTAGAAGAGGAAGACCAGGTGGGGGAAAATTCTTTCTCTCACCATGTCATAACCCATTACTTAACCATGTTGTAGGACACTCGTAATGGATACATTGAGGTCGCAATGAAGTATTGGAGTCGGATTACCGTCGATTCACGCCCCTTCAGGTCATGGCGTTCCTTTAGCGCTTCATTGGTACGCTGCTACCAGTCGACCAGGTGACCTTTCCAGCAGCTTACAATGGTCACCGTGCTCCAAAGGAGCGGTCCCCTTTTTACAAACCAACAGAAGCGCAACCCTGGCCTTTAACACAATTAGTCCCATCTACTCCCTCCATCATTTCAAAGGATCAGGGAAGCGATACTATCGGGTTTGATTCCTTACCGCGCATTCAATCTGATCTGAACTTCGGAGTGGCCGGACCCGCCTTTCTTTCACAACCAAACGAAAGCCCCGAAATGCGCACCTTTGGCGACTACACCATCTCTGCCTCCTCCTCCTACGTCGATGGCTCCGAAGTGCCCCCCTTTAGCTATGATCCTAGCCCGGAAGCGTCCCTTTTTAGCGACTCGCCTACCTCCCAAGCGTCCTTCTTCAGTCGCGCCCCTACCTCCGAAGCGTCCGTCTTTGGGGACGCGTCCACCTCCAAAGCGGCCTCTGAGGGCCCCTCCGTCTTTACACTTTCAGCTGTTGGGGAAAGTAGCCTTTATAGAACTAATGCAGGCGATGCAGTCAGGCGTGCTGTTGATCTCCCTGGCAAATTAGATATCAGTGGCGCGCCAACCAAGAAGGGAGGCGCCTCGCGGAACGACGCGTTACTGGTCAAAGCGGTCTCGGGTCAATCAAACAGGCTATTGCTTCACACAAGCCTCTCGGCTTTAGAACAAAAGGGGCGAATTCCGCAAGGGGCAGGTCTGAGGGATGCTGTCAGGTAAATGGTCAATTTATGGAACCCCGGACCGAAGTCAATATCTCCATGATTTCTAGGTTTATCATAGGCAGATGCTTTAACTACAATCCTACTCGTCAAGAAATTGTTGACCTCTTATTCGGGGCGCTGCCTGAAAGTACTCAGATGGAGGTCGTAGAATCAGAGGTCAAAAAATACTACAAGGCACGTCGAATCTCACTAAGTTCGTTATTTTTGGAGTCTTACAACACCTTCACCTTAGGACCGAATCGGCCACATTTTGTCGGCACCCGCAAACCGAAATATGTTTGTTAATACATCCGGAAGATGGGCGGTGAGAGACGGATTCGATTAGGCGGATTAGGTCAGAGAGTACCGGGCGATTCCTTGGGACCATCTGTTCCAAAAATATTCGTGGGCAACGTGGGTTTGCTGAGGTCTTTTTTGTATGGATTTATGTATGGATTTAGAACTTTGGGACACATATGAAGGCCCTTATGTGTTCGAGGGTGGGGAGTGGGGTTTGCAGAGATAACGTCGTGCTAGGAGGGATGAAGACATATTGCGCGCATATAGAATCGCACACCAGCGCTGCACAGAGATCACGGCCCCTCAGAGGTTACCTAATTCGGCCGGGGGGGGGACTCTGGGGGGCGGAAGGATCCGCACAACTAAAACTCATCACCTCGCGCGAGGCGACCCAGCAGGATACCGAACAGTCCCGGCAGACATGTCATCGCCGCCAGCCATTACAAGTGTGCTAGGGCTGCTAAAGGCGACTGCTAATAATGAATGTATGAAGAATGCATACAAGCGATTTCGAGCGACCCCCCGTGTTTCTCGGCTAAGCAGCTTGAGGACAAGGTCCGATGCCGACCTCATAAATAAACTGCTGCTGAGATACGCTGAGCTACAAAGCCCACAGTTTCTGTCGCCACTGTTACACATTATATACATGACGGTTAGAGCGGATCTCGTTCAGTACTAGTTCTCCCGCGCCGCGAGTAGAGAGGCTGATTGGATCACGTAATCAGACCGTGGGTGGGAGCCGGAAGTTGCCGTTCATGTTTTCAGGGCAGCTGGCCACGATTTCAATTTCGAAAAGGCCACGTCCACCACCTACTTCATCCTCCGTCCGTTCCCTTCCACGACAACCTAGCAACTCTTTTTTTTTATTTTCTTTCTCCACCTCCTATCTTCACCCTCAACACAACAATGGCTAGCGTACGTGTATCTTCGTTGGAGCTGCTGTTTATGAAGCACTCACGCCTCGCGACTCTTTCCACACAAATGTTTTAGTCCGACTCCGATTCTGGTGCTCAAGTTGCTGCTCCCTCTGGCGTTCCCGGACGACCTGGTGCTGCTGGATCATCT
>WSTY01001085.1:0-12363 GCA_019633465.1 Tulasnella sp. 417
GTGTTTGGTGCAAGGAACGATGTTTGTTCGAAAACGCCCCCTTGTACCAAAGTTGTCCGCACGGACGCATTTTGGATCATATGACCCTCAAACTTGATGTAGATCCGATATAATTAACCTATATACACACCGTAACTACTATCCACTCCCAATCCAGAATTCTTAGATCGCGATCCTTGTTTTTCGAATTGGTGGTGCAAGGAACCGTCAACCCCTGTACCCTCCATACGTGTACTTGTACCAAAGAATTGATATCAAGTCCGCATACTGCGACAGGCGCTGACCCCGAAATGTCATCCGCACCACATGGTCTGTAATCGGCACCACTGCACCCTTTAATACCGATACCCCCACTCATTTTCTCTCTCCAGTCGAGCGATTCAAAGGCATAGACTGGGAGGAGTGTAACGAATTCATCCTCGCGATTCGTACACGTGCGTTCTGGGAAGGAAAGCAACGAGACCCGAGTTGGATGGCGGACTTTGCGGCCACCCATGTCTCGCATAAAGCTCTGGTGTGGCATTCCCGGCTTCCGGAGGACGCTCGACAAGATTGGTCAAAGCTAGAGGCCGCATTAATTGATCGGTGGGCTCCCCCAGAAGATGATGATGAGTGAGGACAAGGTTCTATATCTTAACCTCTCTGAAATCGTTGACCAGGCAGCTGTAGCTCCCAGACTCAACCTACACCAGCGGCGGCTCCTTCACTAACTCGCATCGGCAAGTCAGACCACTCCTTTGAGGGAATCCTTAAGGTAGTTCTCTGTGGATCGGATACCACTTACTATGCATCATTCCCTGATCATGAAAACACGTGCCGTTGGACAAGAGACGTGAGCGGAGCTATCCGCGTCCGTTGCAATCCCTCGTCCACCGGAACTCTACTAGAGAGAGTTGTAAGTGCCAATCAAATCGCTCCCTGGCCAGACATTACCGAGATTGCTTACCTTTGCAATGTAGAATCCATCGCGCCATTTTTGGCTTGGGATTCAGTGGGAGCCTCAGACGCCCAATCTAGGAAACGGGTCGGTTGAGTGCGTCAAAAGCTTCAATACCCACAAGGTCCTTACTCATGGAAACTTTTAGCTATGCCCGAATGCCACGCGTGTACTCAGATACTCTGAAGTCTTCTTGGAGTGCTGATAGGCCATTGCAACTCATGACCTGCACTGTGTTAGCAAGCGGCGAGGTGATTCCTGTCTGGAAGGAGGATAATAACAAGCGTATGTTCACGGTAACTTTACGTTTCTACCGAAAGACTAACTTCTGTTTCGAGAAATCAAACTTTTTACCTTCATAAACAGCAGTCAGATCCTCCTAGTTCCAGATCCAGAAGCGTTTTCCAAGTTATATACCACTGAAAACAGAGTGGTAGGAAACCTAATATTTAGGTAATATATCAAAGCTGACCCACTGCTTCCCAGAAACTTTTCATCAAGTGTACCTACTAGATCCGAGATCTATACTATATATTGTGTGTTTTATCACTGGAGCCTTTTCTTCCGCGGCTTTACCATCCACCATTTCTTGCGAAAGTCGTAGACCCACTTACCGGACGTGAAATAGCATCACGCTTTGATTATTGGTCTCCCAGGTTTCGGACGTTTCCGGAGTCCTATGACCGTGACTACTGAAAGTGGCACAACGATGCTTCCATGTGCATTGCGCATACCAGGGACGGCTTGCATTCGTATGGGCAACATCAGCGGTGGCCTACAGTTCCCCTCGAGGCGTCATCCCGACCAACTTTGAACTGGGTTATAATTCTTATATCTTAGGAGATGTTTCGCGATCTGGATCATCCTCTATTTCACAGTTTGATTACCACACTCACAAGGGGCCGGCAATCCATTCAAGCCGAGCTTCCCCTTCCCCATCTCCGACATCATCCGGAATTTGATAAGAAATCTCCCTGCTTAGGTCAAGTGTACGAAAGCTAAATCGAAAAACCCCCTCCCACAGTTAGGGAGCTGAACGCCTGCTCGTGGGGATTTCTAGCACGTGAACTAACGATCAACCTCACCTTCCCACCATCTCCTATTCGAGTGCCTCTTGTTACCTTTCCTCAATGCGCGGCATCACAAATGATTCTCTTCAGGTCAGTGACCTTTTCAATACCCTGAAAGGGGACGGCTGCTCCATGCGGCCCCCTTACATCAGGAAAGCCCCACTTACTACAGTAGTCTACACCTGCCTACATAGTGACTTGTAGACAGTGTAGCATCTATAGTATTGTCGGTAAGCCCTCATATATATAGTCTACAGTAGGCACATGTAGATTTGTGTAGGTCCTGTAGTAATGTAGCTGTGTAGTTGTGTAGTCCTGTAGTCCTGTGTAGGTAGCTGTAGTTGGGTAGTAACGTGTAGGCAATGTCATTTTAAGCTAGTTCAATAGTATCTAGGTCAATTATGATACAGAATGTTCAGATTACAATGCCAGAACAATATAACATTCAACTATATAATAATTATTAGGGATAAGGACCATCGATATACAGGGTCCTTCCAATCTCGGCGCCAATGAGCACCGATACTACTGCCCGGCGATGGCAAAAGAAACGACCGATGTCATGGTGGCAGACACCATGGGCAAATCTGACAAAGGTGAGGTGAAGTGATAGTCAGAATACAATTAAGAATCAAAGGCAGCATGTTTGTTACAACAGAGGAGAGGGTATTTACATACCTGGATGTGCAGCTCAGACAGATCCGAAAGGATTGCTCAATGTTGATCCCTGCAGAGATATGGCCCTGAGGAACGGCCCTAAACTGGCGGCCAAAGAAACAGTGCCGTTAATACTATAACGCAAGATCGTGAACAACGTGCACGCACCACCGGAGAACCCTTAAACAAAGCCATGAGTTGACGAGCAGGAGGCTCGGCGGTCCTGTATTGGCCCGAGGAACACAGCGGCCAAAAAAACAGCACCGTTAATCCTGCGATACGAGGTTGTGGGCAAAATGCACGCACCGCTCGAGAACCCTTAAACGAGGCCATCAGTTGAAGAGAGGGAGCCTCAGCAGTCTTGTATTGGCGGTGCTGTGGCCAGGGCTCCGCCGGTGGTGTGGCAGGGAGCGTTGGTCAAGTTGCTACTTGGAACAGGAGGGAGCGCTCGGTGGAGGGGAAACTGAGGGAGAAGGACAGGCAGTTGGTGAGTTGGTTGAGAGTTGAACAGGAACGAGACGTGGTGCGGTACCGAAGAAGTTGGAAAAAGGGTCCAGCAAAGTTTCCGTCTGAACCGAAGTCCACTCCTGGTGCCTCTCTCCCCACCCCTCCCTTTTCCTCTTGCTCTCTCCCTCCTCTCTTGCAGTCTAATAGTATCCAGCTTGGCTGAACTCTTTGATATTGTGCCTCCAAGACGCTTGACCCAGCTTCACTGGCTGCAAAAACGGACTCAACACGGAATTCCTCGGAACACGGCGACCTCTGAGATGGCCTCATCTCCCTCAATGTAAAAATGGGGACAGCCCGCAGAATGAGACTCACCACCATCATCCTTGTTGTCCGTTTCTATCGTCTGTTTGGTGGTGCTAGTCACTAGTGTCGTCGTTTCGTGGTGCTGTCACCACCGGTTGTCTGGTCGTGCGACGTGCCGTTGACGTTGTTTGGTGGCGCTGCCATTTGTCATTGTTGTGGTCATGTGGCGTCGTTGCTGTCCGTTGTTGTTGTCCGTCAGTGTCGATGTCGATCATCATCATCGTTGCTAGTCGATGTTGTTGGTTGTTTCGCTAGGATTACTCTCAGTCGTGGCCGGCATACCCTTGTTACTTAATGTATATTAGGTGGCTGCAATCAATATATAACTTAGCCAATCGCATGTTTGCAAATGATGGATTCCGCTCAGTGTGCGCATGTAATTTGCCAAAGAAAGCAGCTATCTGGTCTGTACCACCTTGAAACCTACAATACTATACAGTTTACACTGCTTGAGCTGCCTACAAATCCTATAGTAACTACACAACTACACAACTCCACAACTACACTGGCTACACAACTACAGTGTCTACACAACTTCACAACTACACCATCTACAACACTTCAAAACTACATTTGCCTACATCATGCTACATAGTTCGAGCTTTCTACATAGTGCTGCTGTAGGCTATGTATCCAATATAGTTTTGGGTTTCTATATATACTTCATATACGGACCCCCACTATGTAGGAATCGGCGCTTTCCTGATGTATTGAAACCCTTTGTCACCAATATTTGAATGACTCAGGCACGACCGACCGCTGGCCAACTGCTCACCCTCCCGTTCGAATTACTCGAACACATCGCCTTATTTCTTCCTTCCTTCTCTATTCCTAATCTCATAAAGGCCAACCGTGCGCTTCGATCGATTTACGAGCAGATCCTGTATCGAAGTATCAACCTCTACGACCAACCTCTCCGATCCGCGAGTCTCTTCAGGACGTTTACGCTCCGCCCGGACCTCGCACTCCTTGTCCAGAGCCTCGACATTGACCTCATACCGTGTCGGGTTGAAGTATCTTCCCAAAAACTCACCATCTCGCCATTCCGCGTTGCAGGGCTCGCCTTGGCACGAAATGTAAAGTCCTTGGGAATTTCTGGCAAATGCTTGTTTTGGGGTCAAGATATGAACGCAATCCACGAATTGATCTCGAAGCTGCGACTAACAAGTTTGCGAATCCGACAATGGCAGTATGACGATCCGCCAGTCCCGCGTCCACCCCACGATGTGCTTTTTGCGAATTTCCGTGCAATCCTGCAAGGTCAACCTATGCTGCAGGACCTCATGCTTGAGAAGTGCGGATTGGAGCATAGTGTATGGGTTTCAATGGCCGTATTAAGACGGCGCGGTTCAGCGGAAGGGATTCCCCATGGAATTGAGACATCTGACATTCCAAGTCTCCGCATCCTACGAGCCGATATCATGATGATAGCAACAATTCTACCAGATGTAATTGGAGATAAATTGGAGTCATTGGAAATATACACGCGGAGCTATCCCGGCGACCACGTTGACCGACTGTTGTCATGGTTCTCCGACATGAAAGAAGCCAGACAACAAATTCGAAGATTGCATCTACCGATGGAGAGGGATTCGGTTCATACGGGATGGATGTTTGATTTTGAGAATGTGCTGGAGTTATTTCCCAATCTCAAGTCGCTCAAGATTATGGGCTCATCGAGAGCTTCGCTTGTTTATTTTCCCGAGATTTTAGATGAGTACATCGAAAAAGTACGATGATATCATGATCGCATTGGAATATTGCTCACTCCGTCCGACTCCCCCTCGCTTGGCCCGACCTAGATCATCTCTCAGATCACTCGTTCGCCGGGACTCACCACCCTCGAGGCATCCCTCACATCTCATTCCGACGAACAAATAGATTGCGTCGTTGACATTAAGGAGGAGCTTATGGTTCAGCTCAAAAGAAGCTGCCCGGCTTTGCAGACTTTTATTGATCCAGGAATGCGAGAATGGAGGTTCTTACCGAGCACTGAGCAGGGACGGAACGATGCGTTTCGGGTGGTCAAGGTCGGGCGGCTGCATTGGAGCTCCACACATTTTAGAGGTTGGGACACTCAAGAATTCCAGAGCTACGATCTGCAATCCTTTGAGTGGGACGTTTTGACCTCCGCGGGAACCCAACTCCCTACTAGCACAGTCCAACGAGCTTATCGAATTGATGACAGTTGAAAATTTATATCTTTGCCTGTAGTTTGAGGTTGCGGTACATGGGCGAATGACCCCAGAGGGATACCGGAGCGAAGCCCAGTAGTAGTTACAAAGTAATCAAATCCCAGACATAATACTGTAAATTTGCCTAGTTCATATGTGTTCCATCCTTGCCTAACCGAGTGTGATTGTCGTAGTCAGCCTCAACCAACATATCGCCGGACAAGTCCTCGATTCGGGTGATCGCCGATGGATTCGCGAATTCGCAAAACGACTGCAAGTCCAGACCTCCCGTTCTCCTCCCCTCCGTTTTACTCTCTCGACCCCAGTGTCAACCTGTGTACAATCTTGTGAAGTACGCTCTCGTGCCGGATCGCTGTTTACTCGAATGACGGCCAGCCGCTCGGTGAGACGACTATGATGCAGGGACCCTTTTGCGCCTAATTGCGGTGGTGTTTCTGGGTGGGCAGTGAAACCACTACCTGACGCCCAAGCCTTCACTCTGTAGATCAACAACATGGGATATAAACATATTGACGTTGCACGATCTAAACCTGGTTCTGGGCGTTATCGTATTCTTATCAGGGCGTTTTGGCCGGAGTTCCCTACTTATTGGGAGGGGGGTTTTCAATCTCATTCCTAACACTCGGGCTTCGGCTGTCGCAATGGCTTCCGAATACCGGTGGATGCTTGTTTGTGGTTTTATTGATTGATGGATCCCTGAAGCCACCTACGCCAAGGAATATGGAAGGGTCGCGCGCCGAAATCCCCGATCCGACCGCGCGCAGAAGTTGGCGAGGACCCTTTTACGCACTAAAGCCCTCGGAAATGACTTCCGGAATGGGACCGCTGTGGATGGCCCCCGTTTCCTGTGTTGTCCGCCGTTATGGCTTGGATTCGGTGCAGGTGGAGAGGTGACCGCCCGCTATCAAAGCCGCTAAAAGGACGACTAGACCGGCTCCCCAACCATCTGTATATTATTACGCTCTTGTGCTCGGCAATAATATACTTGATTCGTGATGGAGTGTCGGGCTTGTAGTGGTTTATGAAAGGAAAACGGTGTTCGACAGATGTTCGCCCGCCGTCGTGACGGAAAGTTCTCGAAACCGGGTTCCGGATTTCCAAATTTCTGGTACCAAGGGACTGGGATCAGGGTTCACGATGCACCTTCGAACCCTGATTCACTTTGTGAGGAGTTAAATCGCCTCGCCCGTTGACCGCGCCCCAGCTTGCTGAACGTCTCTTGACTGGATCAAGTTGACGGTCAAAGTGTCACGAACCTCTTGGTTTTCTGACTAAGGAGGTCGTTTGCGAACTGTGGGATACGTTGCTCCACCCGCGGTCGTTTTTATCGAGGCGGTGGCTGCCGTTCTAAGCTTTCCTCCCAACTACCACCACTTCGAGAGTCCTGAGCGAACTTCCTCGCCTCCGACACCCAGAGTATCGGTATTCCCTTGCCTCTTGCATTACTCTAACTTTACTGCTTCTCGTACCCGAGCTTCTTATCATGTGCCCTACCCCCCGTGTTGCCCGCCAAGTGCCCGGGACGTGGGTCAAAACCACTCTCTTGGTGCTTTTCGGCATCTTCCTCCAGCTTGTATATGTAAGCACATCTCATATTTCTCTGTTGATCCCTTTTCGCTCCGGAGATCTTCCCGAAGCAGCTTCGATGGACGTCGTAGGCTGACTGCTTGCTGCCACCTATCTCAATCCAGACCGTGTTGCGAGCCACGTCGACCACCGACGCCTTCTGGCTCATCGGACTTTCACTTCTCGCTATCGCTTCATATGTGATCGCAAGCTGTTTGTTGGCCAAATCCTCTTTCGTTCTGGTGTCCCAGTGCACCAGCGTCGTTCATGGAACGGTGAGCCTCCCTCCTTTCCCCCGAGCTGATGCCCCCGTCACATCTCTGAAGCTGACTGACCTCTATCTTTGCCTAGCGGGCATTTTGTCCCTTAGTTAAGCGTGTTAGCGGCAAGGTTATCACCGTACACCTTTCCGCGTTCACTAAGGCTTGGACCGCCGTCACCAAGACCCTCAAGGCCATCGACTTAACGGTAGATCTCTTGACGTTTACTCTTATCTCAGGCTCTGTGCGTTATCTTTTTCTCCCATACCCTTCGGGTAACCGCTATTACTAACGCGTGGACGCGTCTTTCCCTAAGTCTGAGCTTGAATTGCTGGAGGAAGATCACTCTACTCCAGACCGGTCGTTCTCTCAACATCGATCCCAAAAGCCGCCGGATTCACCGTCCTTTCCTCCCGTTCGAGCTCAAGACCTCCACGCCGAAACACCCGAACCGCCTAGTCCGCCACTTGGTACCTGTCCACCACCGAGCAAGACCCCTCGCTATCACGGTAAAGCGACGTCCACCTCCAACGTCGACCGCTCCAGCGATCGCACCAGTGGCTCCAATGCCACATCCATCGAGCCTGCAACTTGGTTCGACCAGTCCTCAAACGTCGGTGCCCGTGGTAGAAACCACGACGACCGCGCCACGACGTTCGGCTCTACTTCTTTTGCGAGAGTCAGCCAATCGACTCGGATTGGCGCGCCCTTTGCAGTTCGGCGGAACCGGACCGCCATGACCGATGCCGATCGACAGCGAGTTTCAAGGTGAGGTTCCCTTTTTTCTAGTAAGGCAGACGTCTTGGACTGACTGAGTGCGTTAATTTACAGTGTCGCCCTCCCGTCTCTGCCAAGAACCTCTTCCGACGCTGGACAAGCTAATCAAATTGGGTAAGTCATTGCACCTCCTTTCAGATAGTCAACTGTGTCGCTGTTGCCGGAAGGAGATTGACCTTTTATTTCCTTTACAGACCGGACGTCTTCGCGGCCAAGGTTGTGCCGCTACCCACAAGGATGCGAAAGTTGGCGTTAAAATGTCGTGCCCCCACCCATGTCAACAGCAGCCCACTCTCTCGAACCGTCGTTCACGAGGAGCTTGGGGGTCCCTCCCCCTCTTATCCTCATTCCCGATTGATCGCCGCCTTACCGAAGCCCCCGGGCAACAACGGCCTCGCCCTCATCAACGTCGATGATATCCCCCACCCAAAAATCATCATTCATGAAGACCTTCCGGATTCCTCCATCTCTCACCCTCCTTCTCCAGCTTTTACGACCTCCATGACCACCTCGTCGCCTTATTCGACTTGGTCATCCCGGACTGCCGCTTCGAATTCCTCTCCGCAATTCGACCTTCGATCGCGCTTCGAGCGAGAAGTTACCGACCACGCCACGGGTCTTACGCGAACCCTCCTCACTCCTCCTCACGTCGCCTTCAATGGAAAGTGGCTGGGCTCTCCGGCTTCCACCCGCGGCGATTCTCCGACCTCGGATGCGTACACCACCACCACCACCACCACCACCGCTTTCTCATACGCTCGCTCTACCTCGACCGTCCATACACCAATCACGACCCCTTCCTCCAGCCTGCTCGAGTTCGAGCACCAAGTTGAACAAGAGATCCGTGGAGGTGGTCTCCATTCGACCCCGGGCAACGGTACCGCCGAGGTGCACCCAACCCATCGCGGTTCGGAGACTGTGGGCGAGGTCACCGCTCCAAGACAATGGGAGCAAGGTCGCGCGGTGGATCGTCGAGCCGAGTCTGGTCGACGTCTCCAAGCTTCGGCTCGGCTGCAATCAAACGACGACGAGGAAGAGGGAGCGACTGAGAGAGATTACCGCTGGCAGTGGGCCAAGCAGGAGGGCAAACGCCCAGAGAGGGGAAGAAGAACTCGGAGGCGAGAGCGGGTGACACGAAAGACGATGCCTATGCCAGCACCGTCTCCGTTCGCCACATGCGGATCCGAACAAGGCGGTCTAGATGCCCAAGGCTTTCCCCAAGCCGACATCAACAAAGTTGTCATGATGTCACTGGGTTTAGCCGTCGATCCAGCTCCCCTTCGCCAAGCAAGCCCGACTACCGCCGCACTCCCCGCGTCCGTCAGCCATCCGTCACCAGTCCCGCCCAACGCGATCGTATCACAAGCCGGAAATCACGGAGAGGTGGACGAATACGGGTTCTCGAAGAATGAATTGGCGCAAGTTCTTGCGCAATCGAGGCAACCCGCTCCGCGAGGTTGGGGCGCCTCGTACGGCCAACCGACCGGCACGACCAACAACCTTCCGTTATCGCTATCCGTCTCTGGTGCGCCGATTAGTTACGAGACGGATAGCGACGAAGATGATACGGACAGCGATGAAGATGATGAAGAAGATGAGGATGAGGATGATGTGGACGAGGAGGGGTTTTCCAAGAAGGAGAGGCGGAAGGCGATGGTCAAGTCTAGGAAGGCGGCGCGTCGCGCAGCTGACAGGCCGTTTTACGGCGCCAGTACCAGCAGCACCAGGAAAGGACCGTTATCCCAGGAGAAGTGGGATAAGCTGGAGGAGTTCGAGGCTGCTCCTTCGAGCTGGGGGGAGATCCGGCCCCCAAGCCCGGTGTTGACGCCTGTCGACGCCAAGCCGGTCGCGCAGCACTGGTCGCCACCGCCACCACCACCTCCTCCCCAACCCGAGGCGGCTCCAGCCAAAGCAAAACGGCTTCCTCGTTTGAGGAAATTTATCAAGAAGTTTATTCCCCGCAACCCGTTCAAACTTCGGGGCCGAGCTAATGTAGCTCATTGAACGGAGCGGGAGCAAAAGAGTGACGGGTCGGGAGGCTGCGAATGCCACCGACCTTGGTTTGTTAAAAAAAGAAAAAAGGAAAAAAAAAAGAATGGATAGCTCGAGGAATGACTTGGAAGGACATTTTAGTTTCGGTTTCGAATTTTTTTTGTTCCTTTTTTGTGTAATGATGTCGCTGTTGTTTGTTAACGTCGTAGTTATTTATAAAATCGGCTCGCACTTGCGAGCCATTTTCGGAAATACCGCGCACCTCCTCATTTTGGCTTAACCATGTGGTTCCTGGTGGCTTTCAAGATTGACTCTGTTGACGGTTCACTACGGCAGTGCGCTTGAGGATGATCCGAGCGTGCGGTATTTTCCGGACCCGCGATCCGAAATCCACTTTGTGGTCCTCCGAAGGTGCTTTGGTCCACCAAGCCTGAAGAGCGATTGGTTGCAACAAGGTGCAGTGCAAATACACACAGGAAGCAGCCACGAGGCAGGAACGCCTTTGTCGAATTCGCTTGGACTTATTTGGTCGGCAGTCTCGCGCATCGCAACCACTAAGCACCTCCCCTCCCCCCCCCTTCTCCGCGCCAACGGCTCTTCTCCATCCCTGATATGCCCCTAACGACGCAGCAAGAAAAAGCTCCTGAGCAAAGAGGTCGATACAGGCTTCCCATAGAAGCACTCCAAGATGGAAAGAAACTCAAGTCGCAAATCATTTCGATGGACACCACATTCGACGCGGCGTACCTGTTCGCAGAAGCGTCGCTGATACCAGGGTTGGGATCGCTCGTACTCATGACAAAAAAGGTTAAATCAACGTTAGGACGAGGAAGTTATGGTCTCTAATACCTTGTGCCACAGATTTGGGAGTCCTCTGAGAAGGTTGGGGCGCACAAGTATGCTAAATCCCGCTTTCGGGTACGCATCTCCCGCTAACGGGTTCCACCAGAGAGGCGTTCAAACGAATCAGACAAGAACTATCAAACTTTTGTTACATCCTGGCGGACAACCAGAACCTGATAGACAGCGAAAGTGACATTATGCGAGAGATTCACAGGTAATGTGTATGGTCACGTGCGCTGTGCTGGACGCGAACTCAAGCGGGACTGGGACGACTAGAGTCGTCGGGGTTATGGAAGCCGACACAGAGAAGTTTGCTAAATGGGGGTTTTGGAAAATCGTGAGCCCGAATTCGAGCGCATAAAGAGGGCGACCCTGCTTTATTGATCGCATCTCTGGTAGTGGCTCAATCGCAATAGAATGGCCGAGCAGTTGGAAGCGTACAGGAGCTCTCTGGAGCAAGTTTACCACCACATACCTGTAATGAGCCTACTTTTATTCCATTTCATTTCTTCCTTCGCTCTGACTTGCTTTTTTGCATTTTAGCTAGCGATTCGGCGGGATCCGGTGTCTGGGCTAAGAGAAGTGAAAAACGATCGAATTGCCTCAGGCACGTTCAACCACCTAACCACCAATCTTCAACCACAGGATATCCGCGTGGCTAGGTCTTCAAGCGAGATTCATGCTCTAGAAGAGAAGATCCACGACATCAGGATGGACCCGGCGATCGATATTTCAAGCCTTCCGGCGGATCTCAGCAGAGAGGTCAAGTGCACCGGGGAACGCGCAATATACGGAACCCAATACGTGGTCAAGCAGGGGAAGTGGCTCAACAGGGATATCGTGGCCATGAAATGGCCCAAAGATTTTGGACCGTTGGCGTGCAGCGCCAGCTGCGGTGGAACGCCAGAGGCGTGTTTCGAGCAGACACGTCACGTCCCAGCGGCGAAGGCGATGGAGGTACGAATGAGCTTGCTTGAGGAACGTGAGGAGCGACTGTTTTTTTACTTATCTTTCCGGGATTCAGCGATTTCTTCGACAAGTTGATATCTGGCGAACGTTGAAGCATCCGAACGTCCTAAAGTTTTATGGGTGGTGTAAATTGGATGGAAATATGTGAATCAGCTTCAATTTTGACGTCTCCCCACCGCTAATCCTCTCCATGATAGATATCTGGTGACTCCTTGGCTTCAGGCCGGAAACGTTAAACACTTTTGCCGGTCTGAACAGCTTTCAAATCTTCAAATATTGACTAT
>WSTY01001087.1:0-12348 GCA_019633465.1 Tulasnella sp. 417
AAAGAGTGAACGAGGGAAGGAGTTTTTTTGTTGACCGTGTATCCAGGCCACCCAATTTTGAGTTTTCTTCGAGGCATACCGTCGCCAACGTCGGTAGGCGGCGGAGAAGCACGACGTCAATTGTGTTGCATAGCAACCGGCCTCTCGGGGTGCATCCCGGCCCCCGCGATGCATCAGTGCTTCCCAGGGCCCTAGGCTAAGATTATGTAACGCGGCAATAATGGCCCTCGCCACATCGACCAGCGAGTTCAGTGGACTCCTTGAGATACCGCCAATGCTCTCAGGTTGAAGAGCAAGTGCCCCAGCTAGAATGCCGAACAATTGCGGGCGGCTGACAAGTCTCAGGTCTCAACCCCACACATAGTATCGCACGTTTCCTCGCTGGGAACATCTCTCAACATCCAATTGGTGTTAGAGCCACTGGTTATACTTCAGGACACGACGGTCATCCACTATACTACAAGTCCAAGCTCATCCATCCTGTGAGGCGGGCAGACCCCCTTCGACATATTTGATGAAACATTCCGCCACGCATAGGATTATGGAGAGGCTATATGGCGATGTAAGGACACCAACATAACTCCGGATCGCGGCTTAGTCGACCAGGGCTCTGAAAAGGGTTTAAATCGTTCGGAGGAGCATCCTGGTTGATGGCATGATCCAAAACTCACCTTTCCACAGCCTCCCATATTGACCCATTCCTCAAATCTATCACATTCTTCCGTAAAATCTCGAAATTGAAATCGATAATGTGGCACTTGAACTTTGGCCCGGATCAACGTATAAAGATCTAAAGTGACTCTGTTCTCGGGATGTCCTGGCTCCAGTGCAGCGGCAACCTTCCGGATATATCGAAGGGTTTCAGTCAGAGATTCGGTAAACTCCTGATTGCGTCTGGTAAATATGGAATTGGTCGATATCACGTCAGCGCCTTGCTTGGAGACACCGGTCACTCACACTGGGAGATAATCATCCAACCCGCGCAGAATTATCCGAATGTATTGATCCCTGTACCCTCTAAACTGCTCTCGTACTCGCTCTGGGGTCCACAGGTGGCGAATGTTCAGGTCGATATCGCGCTGCAAACGCCCCATCGAAGCGAATACTCCGGGGAGGTGGAGATGTTTAATCAGACATGCATGACGAAACACGTGTATGCAGATCTCGTAGTCTCCAAGGCGATCTCCATAGTCGCCACTCCGCAATTCAAAAGGGAGCTCCAACGCTTCCAGAAGGAATGGTATATTCCTCCAGTCGCCTTGACTGCAATTGAGTCATGTCGTGTCAGTAGCTGGGAGATACCTTACAGAAAAAGCTTACCTTCTATATGTCGTCTTTGCCAATTCAAATAGCTGAACAAACAGTTCAATATCTCCACCTTCAAAATCCCATTGCCGACCTAATCGGTAAGCTTCCACCGCACAGGTTAGGGTACTTAATAATTGGCGAGACGTGGTAAAATTCGCCAGACTTTCGATTGTTTTCTTGAAATACACCCTCCAGGAGCCGCCCGTCGAATCATAAAAGATTGTGTGGAGTAAAATCCCGAGCAGTCGCAGATGGTTGACTTGCGCCAGGTCGCCTTCCCACAAGTGCTGATCCAATCTCACGTCATACACGACACCCCACATACTCAACAGCGTTGTTTGAACTCGCAGCGAGTCATTGCTCGCCGGTAGTTGGCACAAAGGGGGCATTAGGTCCATGATAGTACCCACAGAGAGAACTAAATGGAGGATGGCCGCGGAAAACGCTTTAGAACCGGCTTCATACATTTTCCGTAACGAGGTATCCCGAGAGCTGCCCAAACGCAGGTCGTACAGTCGGTCAACAATCTCGGTGTCGCTTAGAAGCTGTCGTAAGCTTCCTTCGTCATGGATGGCGCAAATATTTGTCGCGGCATGGATGAGGGCAGCAGTGTGCTCCGACGTGAGGATCACACGTTTGATTGAAGCGACACTCAAATCACTCGCTGTTTCCTCTCTTCGACCAACGCGCGCCAATCCACGAGACGTGATTCCCTGAGCTAGTTGCCAATAGTTTACTTCTAACTCTCCACGCTGTGAGGAGGACTCGCTGACGCTGCTCAATTCACTTGCTTCCACCTGTTGTTGGTTGCGCCGGGTTCGGGTCCACAGGATTTCGTGGAGCGAGGTTTTAAGGAGGATGAAGAGCCACACGAGTGGAATGGGAACCGGCTTCAATCGATCCACACTCCAACATAGGAGATGGGAAAGTGGGCTCTGGTATGGACACATCCGGTCCCACGTGGCACACACTGCCACTGCGACCGTGACCGCGACTGCCGTTCCGACAATCGCGGCGATGATGGATGACATGGACGCACTGAGAGTGCGAAGATAGAGAATGAATGAAACGCAGAAAATGACCAGACCAGATTGGAGGAGGCTGGGGAGAACGTCGTCGAGAATCAGTTCCAACCGCCAACGTTGTGCTCCCAATTGCCTGCGGAGTTGTTCTTTCCTCTGGTGCTCGGCGCCGCCACCACTCCGTTTGCGGTAGTACACTAGCCATTGCTGACCAAGGACGGCGAGGAAGGACGACATGAGAGCACATGTCAAGCTGACCGCGAACAATACGTTGACTGGGTAGATTGCAGAGGAAGGGGAGAAAGTGGCTGATGGAAGGTCCGCCTCGGAGTTAATGGTCGCGTTTCCTCCCTTGACCAACTGCAACAGCAGTGCGTTTGTATCATCTGCGGGGTCGGCGCTCATCATGGGAAGCGTAAGTGCGAGGAAGGCAGAATTGACCCCGGCAAAGAGACCGGCCTAGAGAGCAGAATGAATATTTAGCTCAATCGAATTACAGCAGAAATCGAGAGCAACATACGAATATGAGTAAACTGTCCAGCTGCGACTTGAGCCGTTTGGTTAAGTCTTCGTCCAACTCGTCAGCCAATTGATCGTAGTAATGGTAGAACTTGCCGCCATCTTCCCCGAACTGAGCAGGGATCTCCGGCTGTTCTGTGATTGGTTGCTCGAACGCGTAAGCCGTTGTGTTCATCAAAAGAGGCAAGAGTATCCAAGGTCAGCGATTCGCTGTGTGGTGGAGGAAAGGGAGGCGTGAGGCTGTACTCGGTGAACCGTGCGCGTTGTTTACTCAGCGACCCAAATTGCCGATTGTCCCTGAGTTGTGATCCTCTCATCATGTCCCCAATGTACACCGTCCCACCTCGACCACGGACGTTGATTTGGTTTGTGGTCGTGTACCAGAGGATCGGAGTGGCTGGTGGTGACCGAATCGGTGGCGTTCCAGCTCCGGGACGCCGACCAGATTGATCATGTGCGTTCCGTTGTGCGGAGCGTCGGAATTCCGAATTGAAGCCCGAACATTATCTCTCCCTTTTCAGACAGGACAGCAGACATGCACCATGGACGAGCAACACTGTGCAGGAACAGACCTGACCATTCTCCAGAAAGCTGGTGATTTCTTGTCCACGTGACATTTCCACTCACCAACAGACCCTTTCGGGGCTCCGCAGTCTGACTCCAGATAGCTCCAAGTATCCTTTCCAAACGCACCAGGGTTTATGCCATTCATTTCCAGCCGCATGACTACCTTGATCTACACGTGAAACTGGATTGTGACACCGCCTCCGTTACCCCCGAGCTTTTCTCGGTCTGCTTCACTGTGGCTCAGCTTCTAGTCGTCTGGGCCTCTTGAACATCAGTACGTTGGATCAACTCACCACATTGGCTACTCCGTGTCCTAACATCGTTGTTCCCAGATTACCTCTGTAGCGGAGCTGCGCCACGCTCAAGAGCTTGACTATCTCCCTTGACAGAATTCTGCCAAAACGAATTTCTCCTCCCTTCAGAATCTCAACGAGAGTCTGGCTCGGGCGTTCGCTTTTACCACACGGTCATAGGGCCCGGCCTCCCTATCTACTTAACACCCATTCACAACTGGAACTCAATCGAGTTGTGACCAGTTTACTCCTCTCACGTTCACAACTCTCCGGATCAGCGCACTGCTGTACGAGCGCTCAGACGACACCTTCACGAGCCGATCACATACGTCCACCTTTAAAGCATCACCCTCTCTCAGAAATCCACTCGACAAGTCAGGCCTCTTAGGTCGCGATGTCCTCGGTGGTAAATCGCGTCCGCGATGGGTGATGCCGTTACTTTCGAACGTCACTCTCTAACAACGGTTGATATTAGTCTCAGCTGAAGACTCATAACAACTTGGGGGGGGGGGGGAAGTGCATTGTTACCTGGTTCTGTCCAGCCATTCGTTGGGAATGATTCGGTCTAGTACAGAGGGCAACCGGAGTCAAGTTATTCGCCACAATTCAGACCACGGTTACCCAGCGGGTTAATCGTGGATCTTGGTGGTAATAAAACATACCGAGAGATCAGCCTAATGCGAGATTTTTTACCGCCCTGTTCGCATTTGAGGAATGTGGTTCGGCGTCCAAGTCGGCTTGGACAGAGTGCTGCAGGTAGCCTCAGCACGTTGCAAGATCCTGGTTATTTTCATGTCGTCTCATAGCAATCGAAGTGGGCTGTAGCGTGGGCTGTAGCATTAATCTAACATTTTAGACCTATCTCGTGTAAGAGGATATAGGTAATAAAACAGGAGACCGTTGCTATCGCAGAACCGCTGCTATGACTGTAATCTATCCGATCGAACATTTCGCTGCACAACGGACTAGTAATGCTATCCTCCAATGAACGGACACCAAATTAACTCCGGATCGCGGTTTAACCTGCCAGGAATCTAAAGAATAATTGTTCAGAATTTTACCACTATCACCTTCAATACCATACATACATTTGCACAGCCCCCCATGTTGATCCATGCCTCAAACCTATCACATTCGCTCTGAAGGTCTTGAACCATGGCTAACCATCCACTCTGCAGTCTGGCTTGTACCGATTTGAAAAGCTCTAAAGTGACTATGTTCTCGGGATGGCCTGGCTCTCCTGCAGCGGCAACCTCCCGGATGTATTGAAGGGTGTCAATCAAAGATTTACACAACTCCTCGGTCTCTTCGCTAAATATGATAGTTGCCTGAATAAGTCAGCACTTTATTTCATAGGTTCAGTCACTTACTCAAACATAGAAAAACCGAGCTTGCGCGCAAGGATTCCCGTGTATTGACCTTTGTACTCTTGAAGTTTCTGGCAATCTCGCCTTTGGGCTCTGGCATGGCGAATGTCGAGCTCGATATTTTGTACCAAACGTCCCATAGGGGTGAAGGCTTTGAGAAGGGGAACACCAATTTCACATGCATGACGAAATACGCCAAGACAGATGGAATAAATCCCGGGGCGATCTTTGTTCTCATAATCTAGGGTTTCAGCGCAGAGCTGCAGTGCTTCCGAAAGAAATGGCACGTCCGATCGTCCCGGACTCTAGCGGAATTAAGTGTCAGTAGTCGAGAGAGGTTCGTCAGATATGCTCACTCGTGGTATGATGTTTTTGCTAGTCCAAATAGGTAAGAAAGTCGTTCGTATTTTGTTATCCCCCTCTTTTGATGAGGGCGTTTGGTAGCTAATACATATGCTTTGATCACGCATGTTAGGGTGACTAACAACCGGCGGGATGGAGCAGTATTCGCGAGCCTTTCGATTGGTCCCTTCAGATTCACCCACACAGAAGGCCCAACGAGGACCGAAAAGAGAAAATGTGGCTCAAGTACAGTTCCAAGGAGGAGCATATGGCTGACATGCCTCATCTCGTCTTCCCGCAGAACTCCTACCAAACTTGCATTTTCCACAAGAGAATGCAAATAGCAAGCCAGCTCTCTCGGTAGTGCTGGTTGAGCGTCCGAGGAGTTTGTAATCAACAGTGGTCGGTCTTTATGATGAGCCAGGTCCATAATGGTACCCACTGATAGCGCGAGATGAAGGATGGCGGCAGCTAAAGCTTTGGAGGCAGCATTGTGGGCAGCCTGCAGTTGGGTGGGCTGCGTTCGTGCGGATTCACGAAACATGTCATACAAGTCATGAAGCCTGTGAAAAACCTCGGTGTCGCATAGAAGTAGCTGTAAGATTTCGTCCTTATAAATTGCGCAGATATTTGTAGCAGCATGGGCAAGGGCAGCAGCGTGTTCTGAGGTTAGGATCACACGCTTGAGTGAAGCAACAATCAAATCATCGTCCGTTTCCTGTTGTCTTCCTATCCGCGCTAGTCCTCGGCCCGTGATTTCCTCAGCCAATTCCCAAGGGTCCCGTTTCCGCTCTTCAACTGATAAGTCCGACTCTCCGGCATTGCTCGATTCTCCTGCTTCCAAGTGTGGTTGGGTGGGACGGATTTGAGTCCACAAGTAATTGTATAGGTAGGTTTTCCAGGAAATAAAGAGCCACGCAAATGCAACGGGCAATGGTTTCAGTCGATCTATAGTCCAGCAGAGGAGATGCGAGAGCGGGCTCTGGTACGGACACATCCGGTCCCAAGTCGCACACAATGCCGCCACGGCTGTCATTGCGACTCCTGTGCCTACAATCGCGGCGACGGCGGATGACATGAATCCGCTAAGAGTGCGAAGGTAGAGAATGAATGAAATGCAGAAAATGACCAGGCCGACTTGAAGTAGGCCAGGGAGGACGTCGTCGAGAACCAACTCCAACCGCCAACGTAGCGCTCCCAATTGCCGGCGGAGCTGCTCTTTCCGCTGATGTTCGGCACCGCCGCCACTGCGCTTGCGGTAGTACACGAGCCATTGCTGACCGAGAACGGCGAGGAAGGACGACATGAGGGCGCACGTCAAGCTCACAGCAAATAGGATATTGACGGGGTAAAGTGCAACGGGAGGGGAGAAGGTGGCGGATGGAAGATCCGTCTCTGAGCTGATGCTCGAATTGCCGCCTTTGACTAGCTGCAAGAGCAATGCATTGGTATCGTCTGCGGGGTCGGCGGTCATCATCGGGAGCGTGAGTGCGAGAAATGCCGAATTGACCCCGGCAAAGAGACCAGCCTACAAATTAGAAACAGGGTTTAGCTTGAACAAATGGCAAATAAAAGCGGAGAACAATATACAAATATGAGTAGGCTGTCAAGCTGGCACTTGAGCCTTTTAGTCAAATCTTCGTCTAATTCATCCGCCAGCTGGTCGTAGTAATAGTAGAACTTGCCACCATCCTCCCCGAACTTGGCAGGGATTTCGGGACACTTAGTGATTGGTTGTTCGAAATTGTATGCTGTTGTGTTCATCGAAGGGGACGAGAGCCAGAAGAAGGTCGACGATTCGCTGTGTGGTTGAGGAGAATGGGGGGCCACAAGGCGCGGGCTGTGCTCCGCGTTCTAGTCCCTGAGTTGGCGCTGCGCGGCGCTAATTGCAATTGACTCTCTCCTTCGACAGAATGCTGCCAAAACCAACTTCTCCGCCCATCCGAATACAAAGGAGAATCAGATTCAGGCGCCCCCTTTTGCCACACGGTCATAGGATATGCCTCTCTACTTGGCCTGCTGGAACTCGATCGAGTGGTGCCCCTTCACTTCCCTCATGTTCACAGCTCTCAGGATCAGCACGGGCATTCAGGAGACACCTTCATAAGCCAATCACATGCCCCCACCTTAAGGCATCACCACCTCTCAGACAACGCGTTCGGCAAGCCGGGCCTCTTGGGCCAAACTGTCGTCAGTGGATCAAAAGCACGTCGACCTTAGGTGCTCTTGGTATTTTCCAACATCACTCCCGAACTACGGTCGATATCACTCTCTATGGTAGACAAATATGGGGGGGAAGAGGGAAGTGCCCCGTTGTTTGGTTCTATCCGGCCGCTCGTTGGGGGTGGTTCGGTCGATCCAAAGAGGATTAACGTGATTCGCCACTATTCAGACCACGGTTGCTCTGCGGCTTTATGACGGGATTTGGTGGTGATAAAACCTACTCATAGGTCCGATTAATGCGATATTTCTTGCCGCATTGTTGATAATACCATCTAAACTATGGGGTGCGGCGTCCAGCGGTGTCGGCAGAGTTCTGTATCCAGCGTCTTAGCGTCGAACGCGATGCAAAATCCTGTATATTTTCATGTTGTCTCATGGGAATTGAAGTGGGCTACGGCTGGAGTCCAGCATTTTTAACATATTTCCGTGTGAGGATATGGCAACAAAAACAAGCGACCGTTGTGATCGCAGAACCACTCTTGACTGCAGACTCATAACGCTATGTCCCAATGTGAGGACACCAACTTAGCTCCGGATCGCGGTTCAATCTTCCAGGAATCTAATAGAGCAATTGTTTAGAAGTTTCGCTACCATGGCCTTTAGTACCAGACATACATTTTCGCAGCCTCCCAGATCGATCCATGCCTCAAACTTATCACATTCGCTCCTAACGTCTTCATTAAAGTGTTGAGGCCATCCCGTTCGCATTCTGCCTAGTACCAACCTGAAAAGGTCTAAAGTGACCCTGTTCTCGGGATGTCCGGGTTCTTGTGCTGCGGCGACCTCCCGGATGTATCGAAGGGCATCAATCAAAGATTTACACAACTCTTCGGTCTCCAGGCTAATAGGATAGTGATCTGAATAGGTTAGACGCTCCATTCATAGCTTGAGCCACTCACGGTGACAAATAATCAGGAAGCCTGCGGACAAGGATTGCAGCGTATTGACCTTTGTACTCGCTAAGGTCGTGGTGCCTTTGGACCCTTGCATTCCGAATGTCGAGTTCTATATTTCGCACCAAACGCCCCATAGGGGCGAATACATTGAGAAGGGAAACCCGCGGGACTTCACATGCATGACGAAACACGCTAAGACAGATGCGATAGACATCAGACCGGTCTTCGTAGCCTTGCTCCAGGGATTCAATGCAGAGCGGTAGAACTTCCGAAAGAAATGGCACGTCCGATTTGCCTCCTGGACTGTATTGGAATCACTAAGCGTTAGCAGTCGAGAGAGGTTCGCGAGGAACGCTCACTCCTTGTATGATATCTTCGCTGAATCAAATAGCCGGGAAAATCGTTCGTATCTCTCGGTCTCTCCCTCATCGCCGATGCTTTTACGGCTGGGACGTGACATGTACGCCTTGACGGCAAATGTTAGGGTGACTAATAATAGGCGGGACGGAGGAGAATCAGTGAGTCTTCGAATCCTTTCCCTCAAACGCCACACCCCAAGAACGCTGATTGAAAGGGAAAACACTGGGCGAATCGCGAATCCAAGAAGCAGTAGATGACTGACATGCTTCATGTCTCCATCCCACCAAGCTTCTTCTAACTCTGCATTCGTCGCAAGACGAACAAAGTATCTGGACACGATCGCCGACAGCGCTGGCCGAGCCTCTGGAGAATTCGTAATTAAAAGCGGCTTGTCTTTATGATGAACCAGGTCCATGACTGTACCCACGGACAGCGCGAGATGGAGGATAGCAGCAGCAAAGGCTCTAGCGGCGGCATTTGGCAGAGCCTTCAGCTGCCTGGGTTGAGTTCGGCCGGATTCACAAAACATATGATACAAATCATGAAGCCTATGAAAAACCTCGAGGTCACATAGAACCTGCTGCAAGACTTCGTCCTTGTGAATGGCGCAGATATTTGTAGCAGCATGGATGAGGGCAGCAGTGTGTTCTGAGGTCAGGATCACACGCTTAATTGAAGCAACAATCAAATCATCTTCGGTTTCCTCTTTTCTTCCCGCTAGCCGCACTCGACCCGTGATTTCCAGAGCCAGCTTCCAAGTGTCCTCAGCTGATGAGTCGGGCTCTCGGGGATCGCTCAATTCTCCCTCTTCCGTGTCTGGTTGAGTGCGGCTGCTTCGAGTCCGCAAGCACTTGTCTAGGTAGGCTTTCAAGAAAATGAAAAGCCACACAAATGCGGTCGGTAGAGGCGTTAGGAAACCTTTACTCCAACGGAGGCGATATACGGTCCAGCAGAGGAGATGCGAAAGCGGGCTCTGGTACGGGCACATCCGGTCCCAAGTCGCACACAATGCCGCCACGACTGTCATTGCGAGTCCTGTGCCTACAATCGCGGCGACGGCATATGACATAGATGCGCTGAGGGTGCGAAGGTAGAGAATGAATGAAATGCAGAAAATGACTAGGCCGACTTGAAGCAGGGCAGGGAGGACGTCGTCGAGAACGAGTTCCAACCGCCATCGTTGCGCACCCAATTGCCGGCGGAGTTGCTCTTTCCGCTGATGTTCGGCACCGCCACCGCTGCGTTTGCGGTAGTACACGAGCCATTGCTGACCGAGAACGCCGAGGAAGGACGACATGAGAGCGCATGTCAAGCTCACGGCGAATAGGATATTGGCGGGGTAAATTGCAGGGGGAGGGGAGAAGGTGGCGGATGGAAGATCCGTCTCTGAGCTGATGCTCGAATTCCCACCTTTTACTAGCTGCAGCAGCAATGCATTGGTATCATCTGCGGGGTCGGCGGTCATCATTGGGAGCGTGAGCGCGAGGAATGCCGAATTGACCGCCGCGAATAGACCGGCCTACAAATGAGAACTAGTGTTTAGCTTGGGCGAGAGGAAATAAAAGCAGGGAACACTATACAAATATAAGTAGGCTGTCGAGCTGGGACTTGAGCCTTTTAGTCAAATCTTCGTCTAATTCATCCGCCAGCTGGTCGTAATAATAGTAGAACTTGCCGCCATCCTCGCCGAACCTAGCAGGGATTTCGGGACGTTGAGTGATTGGTTGTTCGAAATTGTGTGCTGCTGTGTTCATCAAAGCAGAAAAGAGCAAGAAAAAGGTCAACGATCCGCTATGTGGTTAAGGAGAACGGGGGGACACGAGAGCGGGCTGTGCTCTGTGTGTACACATACACATACCGCCGGCAATGGCCGACAGTCCCCGAGTGGAATCATCTCACCAAACTTCCCTCAACGTTGCTTTGCGTGCTCCATCATCATGTATTAGCATATCTGGGCTAGTTAACTGTGACCAAATTGGTGTTACTGCGGGCTAAGGCGTCGACTATGTACCCAGTACCATGGTCGATTGGTGGCTTGGACTGTTTATATAATCTCGCCCTTCTGCCACGTGACCTGTTGGAATGCCACCCGTCAACAACCACCCCGGAGTCCACGCCATATGCATAGCTCCACTCAACAAGGGTCCTCCGAACTCAAATGTATGCGCAGCTATGGTCTACACGTGATAACAGATCGCCCTTTAATACATTGCCTCTAGAGTCCAGACCCCGACGTTCCTTTCTAGTGTTCCTCACTTTGGGAAGGGCTTCTGGTAACCTCGGCCTTGTGATTACCTGTGAGCATGTTATATCCGAACTCTCGACTGTCTTCTCCGTGTTCTGACGCCAACCATTTAGATCCCTCGCTCGAGTGAACCGGCACCCGCTTTAGCCACCAGATTCTCCTTCGCGACTAATGGATGCTGCCAAAATTAAATTCCCCGCTCCCCCCGATCCCACCAAGAATCAATCTCGGGCACTAACCATTGTTACGGGCAAATGCGGTATGTCAACCTCCTCGGCATCCGCTCTCTTCCCGAAACTCGTTTGATTAAGGCACCTTTCCTCCTCGCATGTTGAAGGAGCCTGAAATTTTCCAAAATCACCGAGCTAGACATCACCGTGGGCTTTCATGGTTGTTATATTTCCTTGACCGGTGACAGGCAAAGTCTTGGAACCAATCATTGTCGGTTAATTCTCCGTTCCGGTGAGTTCCCACATTTGACGTGCCAAGCATGCGAGCGCCTAAGCGATCTGTACCGGTGGACAGCATCTGGCCTCTGGGGGTCTCAACCGCCCTCAAGAATAAGTGAGACTACTACTAGAAAAGACTTTGTGCTGATGGGTTCTGAGGGGATTGTGTTGGACAAGCGAGAGGTTGAGCAAGATTTGGGGTTCGGAAGCCGACACCTCTCCCCTCCATCCCACACACGCCCACAACGTCTAGTCAAAAGCTGGGTTACCAAAGTTTGCAGGTGCGGATTAATTCTCAGCTACTTCTCCTTGGAAGGGACGCTGTTGCGGTCTTTTTTCCTTCTCGTGATGTTCGAATGGGAATCTGGAGCACGGCTAAAGTCTCTTGGCAAGCGCACAAGCAGATCCCAAGACCAAACGTCAATTTACGATTGTGCCTAAGAACCCCCGCAACAAAACCCGAGAGGCTGTCTGCGTCAGTACATCGCTCAAAATAACTTCGGATTCGCTTGCAAAACGCCAGCTCATTCCCATTCTTGGACAGAAAATGAATTAGCGCACTCGCCGACGTCAACTCGGAAACCTCTCCGCGTATTCTCCGTCCAACCTGGAGATCTTGGTCTATAAAAGAAGGGCCGTCTGCTTCCCTGGATCAGCATCCAACAACGGTTCTGTCCTTCGGCCACTCGCTTCTTCCAACTCAACGGTCCTTCGCAACCAAAAGCCAGCTCGATATGTTCAAGTCCACGGCTCTCCT
>WSTY01001088.1:0-12343 GCA_019633465.1 Tulasnella sp. 417
CCAGGCATTGCTTTACCTCGTAGATATCCTAAACGCAACCCCATCCTCGGCACTCTCCGAAACAACATCTTATGCTGTATGGCATGGACAAAAGCCCGACCTCACCATGTATCGAACCTTCGGATGCAGGATCTTCGTAAACGTGGCACGAAAAGACAGAAAGAACCTTGAATCACATACCAAGAAGGGGATCTTCATAGGATTTGAGAAGGGAATGAAAGGCTGGAAATACTGCACAGGAGCCTTGGAACTCGGAGTCACCAGAGATGCAATCTTCGACGAAAACTCATTCCCCGGGCTGTCAAAAAAAGACACGGATACTCCAAATCCCCTCCATATTAAATCCTTCTGGGACGACTCAGGTTTTGATGATGATGAAGAAGATTCCACAATCAGCGCCTCTCCTGCGCCCCTCCCCCCACCATCGTCTCCAGCAACGCATCAGGAAATTGCCTAACACTACATAATTGCCCCCCTAAAATATTGTTCCACATAGGTCCCCATAGTTTGCAGAAAATATGTATGCAATAGTAGGCTATGGATATCTAAGATAGCCCGATATATTGTGTGGAAAAATATACGGTCAACCATAGTCTACTATAGTTGCATAGCAAGGTAGCAGGCCATAGTCATGTAGTGACATATAGTTCAATTCATAGCATAGGTCCCTGTAGTCCTGCATAGCTCTGTATAGTTCTATACCTGTATAGTCCACTGTAGCCACATAGTGGCATAGCCATATATAGCGGTATAGCTCCCTGTAGTTGCACATAGTTACGTTTACCTGCATAGCTTGCCATAGTAGTACATATTTGCATATAGTTACATGTAGCCCAGTTGTGCAGGCCACTTTTAAAATACCAAATAGCAATTCTATATCAGAGATGAACTAATTGGCAATCTATTGGCCTTTACCAAGAATAGAAGAGAAGGTATGTACATCAAGGTAAGAGTTCAAAAAAAACTTTTCACAATTATCCAAAATATTAGAGCTTGACCACCAGTGATTAGCTTGTTTCCTATGGTAGGGGAGTAGATGGCAACTCCGAACAATTGCATCTGCTGGTATTATACAGGCCTCTCGTATGTGGTGCTTGTCCAGTGCGGGTTTTGTGTGATATAGTCCACTAGCTGCATCTTGGGAGCTTGGTACAAATGGCTTGAACCATTCAACATATGCTAGCAAAGGCTGAGACTCCCTGGTTGCGTCATCACATAGGATAGATGATGGGAGCTTGAAAAATATTCGAACACGGGCAGGACGTGGAGGGCCTAGCATGTACATGTAAGTCTCAATTTCTAAAATGGAAACAAATAGATGTACCAGTGACCTGACGAACTAAAACTGTGTCAAAATGACTCTCCTTCCTGAAGGAGCCCAGTACACCAGGTCCTTTCGATGGTGTTGCACGTATATAATCCAGCCACAAGGTGCCAGGCTCAGCAAGTGAGTTCAAATGAACCCCAATTTTTTTAAAAACAGGGAATCGGTCATGCTCTGTGGGACGCAGGTACTCAAAGTTTGGTTGTGCTTGTGAGGCATTGTGCAGATATTGCTTTACTGCCTGCAAGAAGTTAGTGGCACCAAAGTTATGTTGGAGCACATTCACTGGGATGGATGGAAGGGGAGAGACCTTGGCAAATGTTATCACTGAATGCCGCATCTCAACAGTGTGGGGCTCCTCAGGGTCATCATCTTGTTCAGGGGCTTCAGAGCTATCCACCAGATCCATTGCATCATCACCTCCCTCAGGTGATCCCATCACTGTATTGTCACCATCATCATTGTTTGAATCACTGTCATCCAAGCTCTCATCATCATCCAAGTCTGGATGCAACAAGTTGATGAGGTCATGTCGACAGTTGACTGCTTCCATTCGTGACATAAAGGCTGTCATCTGTTTGATGTAGTCCTTCTTGTTGCTTGCACGATACCCAGCTTTAGCATAATCAATATGCAATCTCTCTGGGGTTTCTGTGTTATAGCCATCTGGGGTCCCATGGAGGCGGATCAAAGCAGTATAGTGAAGGAGAGCATGGAGTTTTGGGATATTAAAATGATCCCGAACAGCAGCAAATGCCCCTTGATCTTTCATCTCATGAAACTTCTCCAATAACCCATCCATTTCAGCCAGGTCATCCTCATCCAAACTAGGCTGCTGTGCCCAGTAGATAAAATTCAACAATGCTGTTGCAGCCTCCACTGCACTTCGAGGCACTGCTCCAATAATTGCTCCTAAAAATACCTTTTCCATCTGCTTGTATTCATTGCCTGTCCATTGAGATATCTTAGATATCCCCTGTTTAAAATGACGCAGACTTGGGTGTGATGGCATTGACATATATCGCTTGTCCATCTCTCTCTCTCCCATAATTGTTTGGCACCATGTGAATAGATGGTCTTTAAAAATGCCCTTGTGGAGTTGATGCAATATGTCTGGCGGAAAGGCCATGAAGATATTAGCAAAAGGAAGATTTGCCCAGAATGGATCCCGAACAATCTGGAGGCCCTCAAATTCAGCTCGATATTCAGCCTCTTCATCGCCAGTGAAGGCTGCATTGATGGTATTTTTGGCAGCTTCAGGATCACGAAGAAGTGAGACAACCCTTCGCCCAGTGCGTGAGACTGGTGAATCACCCTGCTGATTTGGTTGGACAGGGCATGGTGGACAGCGGTTTGTTTTAACGCATGCAGCCAGTGACCTCTCAGGGTGGTCTGCCACATATGCTGACAGCAGTGGGTGAACATGCCTAGTCTTGTTGTCTGCGCAATGCATAGTAACTCCATGCTCCCCTGCAGCTACCAGGGGTTCAAGGAGCTTTCTCATGCATGCATGGAAAAGATCATGTCCAATTGCCTTTCGTTTAGAATCTGACCAGCACTGAAGCTTAGCCACTGGGAGATAACCCAGCAACAGCACTGCTCGTTTGGATGGCTTGCTGCGTATGCGCTTTGAAATGTTTCCTATGGTGAGATATACAGGCCATGCTGCCTTGTCACCAGAGAAATAGGATAATTTAGTCTTGTCAGATGCCAAGATTACTGGTGCTACTGTAGCCCCTGATTTGGTCAAATTTAGTTTTGTCTACAAGCAGTTTGATTACAGTAAGCTATTCAATTCATTTGTGATCTTGTATAAATCATACCTGCACATTCCACCACCAATCACCAGTCCAAGCTTCATTGAAGACTCGTTTTCCAGTTTTCTGATTGCAAACTTTGACAGGCTCATACCGAAGATGGTCACTAAAAGCAGGATTGCCAATGAGCTCCTTAACCAGCTCAACCGCATCCCGTCTCCATATTTCCAGATCTTCAGTTAGTGGTTTACCCCCCTCATCGACAAGGTCACCTGTTACTGTGATCTCACTTCGTTCCCACTTTGGCCCTTTTGGTAAATGGTCAATCTTCTTAAAAAATGAGCCCTTGTTTTCAAATGACAGTGGTTCTGTATGTTCTTTGATCTGAATGAAAATGAGTGCCCTATTTCTGTCCCATTCACTTCATCTCAGCTTACCCATTGGAGCTTCAATAGCTTATCTATATTATTTTGTGACACTCCACTTTGAATCAGCCATCTGGCCAGCTCCCATTCCTTGTGACTTGAAAATGGGGCCCATGGGGTAGCATCATTTCGAATCTTTTCATACTCTAGCACTCTTTCTGATTTTCCCTCTCCAGTCACCTTGCCTGAATTTGGCAGGTATTCCATAGTAAATTCATCCGTATTAATTGCCATTGCTCCCTCATCCTCATCATCAACCTCTTCCAAGGTCACAGAGTGTCCTCTCCCATGCTCAGGGGGTCCTTCTGTTTCACTTGGTTCAGCAGGAGATCCTGGGTTTGACACTTCTAGGATATCTGATGGCTCTCTAGCCCTGGTGTATTGTGGGCTCATAGCTGGAGACAGAGAAACTTGCTTTCCTATTGTGGTCTGTGCCCTAATCAATGCCCCGTTGCAGTCTCCATTATTGCGATAGTGGAGGGCTAATTGCCTCCGGCTCCATAAAATTGCACCACAGTTTCCAACACATGCAAATGTTGGTGCCATTGCCTAGATTGGGCCCAAAAGAGGGGCAGTAACTCTGGAGGTCTCACAAGAATTGCAATTTTTCCGAGTCTCTGTTTTGAGAATCTCAACAAAGCAGTTCAATAGACAGATATAGACCAAGATGGGTTGCTTAATACTGCGATATTGGGTTTAGATGGAAAGCCAAGCGGGAGGGGAACAATATTGGGCGATGGTGGTGGACGGGACAAAGCGACGCGCGTCCTGATTCTCCCTTCTCATGTATTAGCGGAGTTTTAATATATATCTCACTCGATACACCACACGCCCACTATATTTGTAACTCCTAATTACATGATTAACAAACAGAAAGCCCGTGGCCGGGAGATTGACTGTGCTTGGAGTGTGAGCATCGTCAGCTGCAACAAGGCTGGAGCAGATCGACACGGTGCGGTCGTCTCCTTCAGACGAAACGGAAGCCCCGGATGACATGGAACGGCCCTGAGATGCGGTGGTGTATCGACTTCCCCTCTCCTGTCGCTGGAATTCACAGTCGTGAACTTATCGCCAGCAACCTCTGAACCTGTGAAGCTCGACGCTGATTCGATGCCAAACAAAACCTCGCCGGGGTCAAGAGTAGCGCGATGTGAGATGCGGTGGTGTAGAAACGTGGCGTTCGAGGCGTGGTTTCTCCTCCAGGGCTAGGCCTGCGGTACCTCGGCTTGGTTGGCGTCGTATCGCTGGTGTCCGGCGTCATATCGCTGGTGTCCAAGGACGTCCTCTTACGAGGTGGAGTCGAAGGAATAGAGAGGCGGTCGGTGTCCGTGGCGGACAGAGTCCTCGTGCGGTCTCCAAAGCGTGGTGCAGGAGAACGGCGCAGGTCGCGAGAAACAGATGATGCGGTCAACAACCCTTCGGAAGGTGCCGACAGAGTCTCGGAATGAGGACTGCAACTGGTTGGGAACCCAACTGAAGAGACAAACGACGACGACCTGTCCACCGAAGCAGTCCAATCACTACCAGATCCGGCTCGGCGAAGATCCGAACCCTCCGAGGTAACCTCGAACTCCTCCGATGGCGTGCGAGACGACCACGACGGACTTGGAGGAGGAAGCGAGCCTGTGAATTGCGTACGAGTGCGGGACTTGGAGTGCGGGTGAAGGTTTCCGTGCGGCTTTCCATCGTTGGGGTGAGTTCCTCGGAGGTGTAAGATGAGACTTCAGTCGTAGGAGAACGCGCCAAGTAGCTGGGGCTTCGAGGTCCACCGGTCACAGGAGCAGTTCGGGAGATGTCGCTGGACGACGCGCTTTGGGAGGAGCTTTCATAGCTTGATGGAGTATTTGGTCGAGGTCCCCTGGGGCTCCTGGATCGAGTTCGACGAGGCGCAGGTGGAGGACTGAAGACCAACGAAGCACCTCGACCGATTGCCGCACCGGTGCTAGTACCGACGGGTCCACCAGAAGACTGGCCAACACTGAGATAGATCGAGCCAGCTTCAGACCTAAGAGAGAATATCAAGTCATTAGTAAAACCCGAAAGTCCTGACTCATTGTATTCCACTCACTTAGGAGACAATGGTTCAAACTCTATCCAAATCCGCCATGGAGCTCGTCCTCCTGAGACTAGAGCTTCGGCTCGGCGCGATGGAGCGACCTTCGCTCGCGAAGCTATCGGCACCCGAGCTGAGAACAGAATCATCCAACGACCTCGTGAAAGTTCCGGTTCCAGTAAAAGTCGGAGACAAGAACGTCATAGCGCTGCGAGGTCCCGTGAAAGCCGAAGGCGATCGGAAGGTGCCCGTCCTCCTGGAAGGAGTACGTCCCTCCGTCAACGAATCCGACGTGACGCTCGAAGAGCTGCGAAGCTCGGTCGACTGCGTAACGGGAGTTCCGCTCATCGCTGAAGGCTGGGTAGCCGGGCTCCGGAAGTCGGTGCTGCGAGAAGAGGCGCTGACCGCGCTCTGCGTTTCCGTTCCAGACCGCGAGCTGACGGCGCTCTGAGACTCGGTGCCAGATCGGGAACTGACGACGCTGCGACTGTCGGTGCCGGAACGAGGGCTGAACAGGCTCTGGCTCTCCGTTGCGATGGTGCGAGGGCTTGTGAAGCTTTGAGTATCGGTGACTGACCGGGCGCTGACCACGCTCTGAGTCTCGCTGCGAGGGCCGAAGATGCTGGCCGAGGCCAAGGTCGACGTTCGGAATCGAGGACCGGACACGCTGGACGCAGAGCCGGTGAAGGACTCGGAGGAGATCGATGGAGAACGGATGGTGGGGATTTCTGATTGCGGTGGGAGGAACGTCGTGGACCTTGAGCCTTCGGTGGAGGTCGTGCGCGAGGTTTGCTCGGTTTGCTCGGAGCGAAGCGACCGGATGGAAGGAGTCAAACGGAGAGAAAGAGGTGGGGACGAAGCCCGAGTGGACTGAGCGGCGATGGTGGTTGCACGAGAGAGAGCATCCCTGTCAAGGAAAATCAAATCGTTAAGCTATGCCCTCGTTTCCAACCCTCGATGAGCGACGTACCAGATAGCACCAACCCAACGAACGCGCTCTCTAGCACTTTCAGCAGCAAGTCTCTCAACACCATCTCCGTAAAGCAGCTGGAATGGGCACAGAATCTCGATGAGGTTGTCAGCGCCAGGCGCAGCGCTCTGTTCCCTTGCGGCGATGCTGCCGATGTCGTTTTGAGCGGAGTGGTGAGCGGGAGAGGGCACGCTGCGGACTTCGGTGCAGTTGACGAGATCCAAGGTGACGACGCCACGGCCGCCGCCGGGAGCGATCCAGGAAAGGACGAGCTGAGTTGGGTATAAGATAGCAAGGGTGCGGACATAGGTGAAGGGCGACCCAGAGTGAACGTTGAGGGACCAGAGATGACCATTGGGAGGAGGCTAGAAGAAAAAACAAGCCGTCAATACCAGCGCCGTTTAACATATCACAAAAGAGAAAGGCGCATACCTCAGGTTGAACGACCAGGTCGGGGCTTGGGAATCTTGGGCTGCTGCGAGCTGGAAGATGCAGAGCTGTAGTGCGTGAAAGACTCGCTGGAGCGGCTGGACGATGCCGACTTGGTTGGAGACGAAGGCCGAGAAGAGAAGGCGGACGAGCCCTTGGTGGGCAAACCAGGTCGGGCCGTTTCGGATGAGGCGAATACAGGCGTAGTGGACAATTGAGTAGCAGACGAAGGAGGGCGTGAGGTCATAGGTGTCATAGAAGGAGAGCTTAGAGATTGCATGGTCGTAGGTCTGAATTTACCCGACGTTCGAATTAGTTGCAACCCGCTAAAAAGGCTAAATTAAAAATAAAAAAACAAGGACGGACCTGGCATAAGACGAGGCACTCGGCTAGGGAGGCGTCGCGAAAGATGGCATGAGCGGGAAGGTGCGAATGGAGATTGGCTGGCGGTCGACAGAGAACTGCAGCTGGAGGATCCAGAAGACACAGATCCTTCGGATGACTTGTCCTCGGAAAATTGCGGGCTGGGGCTGGTGAAGCTGAGGGTGTCGGTGACCGATCAGGGGCTGAGGAGGCTCTGAGTCTCGATCCGGGGACCGAAGACGTTCGGAATCGAGGACCGAACATGCCGGAAACAGAGTCGGTGAAGGAGTCGGATGAGATTGATGAGGATTTCTGGTTGCGGTGGGAGGAATGTCGTGAACCTTGAGCCTTGGGTGGAGCTGTTGCGGGTAGTTGGCTCGGTTTGCTCAGAACGAAGTGAGCCGGTTGAAGGAGTCGAACGAGAGATAGGAGGGGAGGGATGAAGCCCGAGGAGACTAAGCGGCGATGGTGGTTGCACGAGAAACAGGATCCCTGTTAAGGAAAGAAATCGTTCAGCTATGCCCTAATTTTCAACCTCGATGAGAGACGTACCAGATAGCACCAACCCCCGAACTTTGGTGCAGTTGACGAGAGCCAAGGTGACAACGCCACGGCCGCCACCATGAGCGATCCAGGAGAGGACAAGTTGAGTCGGGTATATGATAGCACGAGCGCGGACGAAGGTCAAGGGAGGCCCAGAGTGAACGTTGAAATCCCAGAGATGACCCATGCGAAGACGCTAAATGAGAAAGAACACATCAGTACCATCGCCAGTTAGCGTGGTCATTAGAAAAACACAACACGCGTACATCTTTTCCCCTTTGAACTACACTTCCAGCTTCTGCTTGCGCGTTGAACGTACTTCCAGACGCGGATCCATGACGCTATCCTTCTGGCCGTTTCTTGTTGCCACGAGCGGTGCTCGGGCTTTCCTCCTTCCCGAAAGCTCGAAGCGGGATTGACGAACAACTTGAAGATGATCGGCGGGGGTGGGAGGGCTTTCGGTGACGAGCGGCTTGTGGGCAGCGCTGGGTGGGTGGAAAGAACTTGCATTGACGATCCGCACGACTTTGAGGACTCATTCCCACATATACTGACCGTGTCACGTCGGCGACACCTCCGGGGACCTCCTAGGAGCTGAGTTGCCCGTGGCAATGAAGGCGACGATGACTCCCTAGCAGAGGCTGTCGAAGTTCATCCCCTGGCGACCCGGGTCGACAAACGGGGAGGGAGAGGGGGATAGGTGTCCATGACCAGAAAGTAAGTCAGGAAAGAGCTTGATGAGCGTTGGGGAGGAGAGATGTCGAACTTGCGGGGAGGGTGGTCGGTGGAATTGAGGCGGGAGGCGGGAGGCAGGAGGCGGGAGGGTGATGATGGTTTCGGGGGAGTGGAGGACAGTCAAGAGTGCGATGCGGAGCGGTGAGCGGCTCAGGCACGCAATTGGGGCACAACATGTTTGAGTTCGGACTTGTCGTTTTTGCGCGCGAAACCAACACCAACCCACCCACCCCCAGCACTTTTCAGGCTCACACACCGCATTTACAAAATCGACATGGCGACGGCAAAGCAAAAGGGCCCTGCCGCAAACGGTGGAAAGCAGAAAGGAAAGCAGAAACCAACCCAACTCCCGCCTTCGCCTTCGGGGCCTGAGGACAATGACGGTGGGTTTTTTCCATGCGCACCCTGCACGCTACCGTACTGAAATTGTTCATTGTTTCATGGACAATGGTAGCGAACGAAGACAACGGGGGTAAGTGGGCGTTATTAATTGTCCGCCAATTACTCCGCCGAGTTCATCGGCTTCTGACCCCGCTGCTTTTTCAGACATCCCGGACCCTCGTCCTTCTCGCACGCGAACACGATCAGCAAAAGGGATCGCATCAGGTACTTACATAAACCATCTGCACCTCACAGCTCTTTGTAACGCCGGTGATATAGATGATTGGATGGAACGAAGACCGTACCAACGAAGTCCCACAAAATCGCCGCAGAAACCGACGGCAACACAACGCCGCACCCAAGAGAAGCGCAAGGCGCTCAACGAACGGACTAATGCTGTACGTAATTCATTCGTGATTGAACATGCGTAGAAATTGAGCGATGTATTTGGCTTCATAGTTCAGCTTCAATGATGAACCACCCGAACCAGCCGCGAAGAAACTAAAGCTCGCTGCTGGAGCCGCGATCCCGGCCAAAGGCTCAAGCCACGTGTCTGTAGCTCATCGTCGCCCAGGCGACTCCTCAACCAGCACACGGCCAGGATCACGAGGGCTGGAGACGCGGCCGCAAAACCCTGACAAGCGTACCACCAAGCGTCCGACCGCCAACCCGACATCACACCCCCAGAATACCGACGCACGTGCTGCGGGTTCTCGTAACTTGCACTTCCCTGGATGGGCAACCCCTCTCGCAGGCTCCGCAACCAACCGAGCAGCTCTTCCGGCGGCTGGACCATCCCGTCCCATCGCTCCACTGGGCATTCCCCACGCAGCAGGTGTCCAACCAAACCCCAGCCGCACAACCGCACGAGGAGCGCCACCGCAAAAAAACCATCATGTGTCGGAAACGGTGTCTGGTCGGAACACCAGCCAGCAAGAGGTTCCCACCCGACCTTTGCGTTCTGAAGACCCCAGAGCTCATCCGAGAGACGCACGGATGGCATCTGTGGACGATAATTGGGGCAGGGATGATGAGCAGGATGTGGATGTTGACGAGCGGCGAGAGGGATTCCAAGCGGCAAGTGATGGCGAGGCTGGTGAATTGGGAAATGGGGATGATGAGGAGTTCGGAGATGAGGAGGAGGAGAGGGAGGAGGAGGACGAGGAGGAGGAGTCCGAGGAGGAGGAGTCCGAGGAGGAGGATGAGGAGTCCGAAGGGGAGGATCGTCAGTCCGAAGAGGAGGATCGTCAGTCCGAAGATGGGGAGGATGACCAGTCCGGAAGTGGGAGACCGGAGGAGGAAACAGATGAAGAGGAGCAGGAGGACGGGATGGTGGACATCGATGAAGACGGTATTGATGAAGACGGTGGCGAAAACGGAAGCGGGCAGCCAACACGTCGCCGGGATCGCACCAGAAAAGGCCAAAAGAAAGAAGCTGTAGTCAAGAAGGCTTCCGCCTTTGGCTCTGCCGTTGGAGCGGCAATTCAGATGGTTTGTCGGTATGTTCGATCGGCCGCTATTACCAGGTATCCCATGGCTTCAATTGAAGAAGAGGGAAAGCTTATCCGAGAGTCTTGGCCTGTGGTGATGCGTCTCAAACCGTTCCGAGGACAGGATCTCCCGTGGAAGGAAGCATACTACCCAACAGTAAGATCATGTCTGGTAGTCGGATATGATACTGACATTATATCTTCAGATCAAGCAATACTTCAGCACTGTCCGAGGGAAAGTTGTTGGAAACTCCCGCAACCTACTCTCTCGCTTTTTTCCATTCAAGAAGGATGCGGCGTCGAAGCGGGCAAACTGTAAGATTTATAAGCACGCTATTCATGATGATTCATACACATGCGAGGTATGACAAGATCAATTATTTTGAACTGTCTACTTGACATGTTACACCTAGGATCCGGAGAATCAGAGGGGACGGTGGTGTCATCCACTTCTTTTTGAGGTCATTCAGGCCACCTTCTTTCCAACCCGCTCTGGTGATGGTTTTCTCTTTAATTCCAAATTCTTCAACCCTATCACTCTTGAACTCATCGCAATTGTCTTTGCTGCTGTAAGTCAATTCAGGGCTGGAGCATTGACAATGTGATTATCACTAAGTTGATTTTGGGTGTGTGCCAGATCCGTTGTGCCCTGGATGAATGGGCTAAGGGTGTGTATATGAAACTCCCATTTAAGATTTCTGTTTATGCGCCAGTTTATGAGAGGCACCTGAGCAACCTCAAGACTCTTCATAGACATGATCCAGAGGTTGTTGCAGGGTTTTGTCAGGAGGTCTGGGAACATGCAAGGTCAGCCCTTCTGATTGACGCTTTGGTGTAGCTGCTGACTATTCCCTAAAGTGGAGCTTATACTGTTGGTTCCATGGAGCCAGGACCTGTTCTGTCAAATGATCAGCAATCCAAGGCAGCAAGAGATCTAAGGGCAAGGGCTCAGCGACGAAGAGAGGCACAACAGCACCAAACAACTGGGGGTCAAAATGATACATCTGATTCTGATTCTAGCTAGAATTTGTTGCTATATCCTTGTTTATAGATTATATTTGCCCTGGAAGGAAAATGAACTGTGTTGTCAAAGAGAAACTATAGACAGATATACAACTACATACAACTATACAGAGATATATACAACTACATACAACTATACAGAGATATATACAACTATACAGAGATATACAACTACACAGGGATACGTAACTATACAGAGATATATATACCTATGGCCCTATGTAACTATGTCTAAATATGGAGGGCTATGGGGCTATGGGACTATGCAACTATATGCAACTATGGGCAACTATGGGCAACTATGGGCAACTATGTGGGACTACTGTAGTCAATATAAATTGGCAGTTAGCTATAGGAGAGTATACAGCTATAGAAGCTATATAGACTACATAGCGCCACATAGTGGTGTGTAGTCTGGTATAGTATACACCCTTTTCCTGATGACCACGGCTGCCCCATCAGTTCCGCCTCCTGCGACATACAAGCCACTCCGCCCAGCTACTCCACCAACTCCGGAAGCAAAATCTGAACCTGAGTCCCCCATCCAAATGCCATTCCCGAGACCTGCCCCAGAATCACCAGTGCAGGCAGGCCCCTCCACACCTCGAGAACGCCGCGTAGCCCTAGGAACAGTCCCGTCACCATCATTCGCAGATATACTCCAGTTCCCGCCACTCCCATCGAACGATCCCCCAAAAACTAAGAAAGTACTAGCACCACCACGAGGAGATCGTCCAATCAGGAGTGTAACCAAGAAAACTACCGATTACTACGATGGCACGGGCAAGCGAAAAGGGACACAGCCAGCCCCACGACGAGTACGCTTGGAGGACGCAGATGATAGAGACAC
>WSTY01001090.1:0-12339 GCA_019633465.1 Tulasnella sp. 417
CGCCTAAGCCTTTTTTTCTGAACGTGTGGGTCGAATACGTAGGGAGCTTTCGATTCCTTCGAGCACAAGCACTTGCCCAGAACCAAATACGACGAGATCATCGATTTGACCTCGAACAAGCCTCACGAGCAGGCTTTCGAGGTAAGTAGCTTAATAGGCTTACTTTTTCACTGCACATTACTGAGGACTGATGCCTTGCGCAGAAATGCATCTCAGGCCGATACCTTGGCGAGATCCACCGACTCGTTATGAAAGAGCTCATCGACGACGGCGTCATCTTCCGTGGACAGGACACTTCCAAGCTAAATGAAGAATACTGCTTTGACACGGCGTATCTGAGTACCATGGAAAGGTGGGCCTTGACACGGTTCCTCGAGAGAGTACTTGTTTACTCAACGGATCCTTCTCGCTCATTCCTAGTGACATGACGCCAGAGCTTCTCACCATCGCCGGCGTATTCTCACAACACTACAAGATTGAGACTACGTTAGCAGAGCGCCAATTCTTCAAAGCACTCGCGAAGCTCATTGGGACCCGGTCCGCACGTCTCGCCTCATGTGGAATGGCCGCGATCGTCAAGAAGCTCGATATCCTCGACGAAGGTTGCAGTATTGGTATCGACGGAAGTCTTTATGATGTAAGATTGGTCGAAAATTGCTGCGTAGGTGTGAACTTACGTTGTTGTTCGTTCTCAGATGTATCCAGGGTTCAAGGAGAGGATCCACGAGGGCCTCACGGACATCTTTGGAGAGAAGGGAAAGTAAGTAGAGGCCATTGATGCGGGGAAGGCTCGGATCTCATTATTATTTCTCCAAGAAATGTGGTGACGCACCATGCCGAAGATGGTTCGGGCTTGGGAAGTGCGATTATCGCAGGTACGTGGCTGGTAATGCCATATCTCTGACATGGATTCGACTCACGGTCGTTTCGACGCCTCTAGCAATGACAAAGACAAGAAAGGATCGCGGATTCTTTACTAATTTGTAAATATGAGTTTGCTATCAATTTATAGGGGAATGGATGTAATTGTAGTGTCAATTCATTTGTGACAACGTGACATCACGCTTACTATTCGTCACCCAACTTTTTCGACCACCGCTCTGCTTGACAAGTGCTTATGCTTTATCATTATTATATTCAACACCCAACTTCATGAGCGACAATCAAGACTGGGAAGTCCTTCCCGAAGCTTCGCCCCTACAAGATGCTGTTTCTTTACCTTGTGGACTTGCGGTACCAAATAGGCTGGTTAAGGTGGGCACACTTGGCAGTGACGTGTTCAAAACCGATCTTTCACGAGAAATCAATCGTCCACCTGATAGGCTGCAATGTATGAATCACTAGCAAATTTCGGTGGAGGACCGCCCAATTCTCAGCACTTCAAACTGTACTCTCGGTGGGGTAACGGTGGATGGGGCATGCTTATAACCGGTACGCGTTGAAAGCGGAATGTTCTCCGCGATAGAACGCTCATGTGTATTGTTTTACCTCCACAAAAGGAAACGTCCAGGTCGATCCTCTGCACCTCAGTCTCGGGAGAGACCTTGTCGTCCCAGAAATTCTCTCACCAGAGACGGTTGCACCTTACGTTCAACTGCGGCAAGCGATGACCACAGGCACCAACAACCCCCGTGCACGCCCCCTCGCGATCCTCCAACTTAATCACACTGGTCGTCAATCCCCCCGAATCATCGGTGGGAGGGGAATATTCGGCGGGCCACCCTCCGCAGCGAGTTCCGTCCCAGTTCGATCGAGGGACAAGCGGGATGGAGTTGTATCTAAACTTGCATATTGGTTTATGTTCCCAACACCCAAGACCCTTTCAATGGAAGACATTGATTCTGTGATCGAACGGTTCGTTCGAGGTGCACAATTGGCTCATCAGGCTGGGTTTGATGGGATCGAGCTGCATGCCTCGCATGGATGTAAGTATAGAGGAACTTCTCGCCCAGCCGTTCAGCTGACCAGACTCCTCCACCGACAGACCTTATTTCCGGTTTCCTTTCGCCTAAGGTCGGTCAAAGCCATTATCTTCGAACTTTCTTCCTCTGCTCACGTAGAGAATTCATCGTAGACTAATCGTCGAACCGACCGCTACGGATTCCCTAAGGAACTCACCATCATCGAGTCCATTCTGAACCGTATCCGAGCCACAGTGCCTCAACCGTTTGCTCTCGGCATCAAAGTCAACGCGGCCGACTACGTCTCTGGGAGCGTCACAGAGGAGCAAGCTCTCGTCCACATTCGCGAGATGGCTTCGTGGAGGATGTTAGATTTCATCGAAATCAGCGGAGGCGACTACGAAAGGCCAGATTTTGGAGCAACCGCTAGTCCTAGACAGGCCTTTTTTGCCAAGTTTTCAAGACTGGCATTGAAAGCGATACCGCAACGAGATGGTATGCCTGTTATCTTGTTGACGGGCTCGTTGGTGAGTGCCATTCTGGTCTATGTTCGGTGACTATATACGACTCAGGCTCATTGAATTTAACAGCGAACGAAAGAGGTCATGACCAAGACAATTCACGATGGTCACGCCCACTTGATCGGTATCGGAAGGCCAGCTGTCATCTGTCCCAGCTATGCCAAAGCCTTACTTGAAGCCCCTTCATCAAAACCGGCCGGGGACGACCTTCTCCCCGTCAATCTTCCGGATCCCCCATCCCCATTCTGGCTCAAGATTCTAAACACCGGCCTTATCGGTGCGGGATTGAATACCGCGTGGCATTGCGCATTGATGTGGAGAATCGGAAACGATTACTGGAATGGGTTGGCCGCTGGCAGGGTAACCGGAGGAACGTTGGTCGTTCCCCAGATTGGAGGGATCCAAGCTCTGGTCGAGCTTTGGCGCCCATGGCCAAGTCACAATCCGGTGCTCATCATTGTGCTTTGCTTTTTACTGCTTGTTGTAATACTGTCTATGTGATAGTTGCTGTTAGTGGTCAGCAACCAAACGAGATCTGGGTGTCGGGAAGGGAGCCTGCTGGTCTCTTCCAGACCCACAAAATCCGTGAAAACACCGGATCAGACCTCCACGACCTCCAAACTTTCCACCTGGGGGCCAGCCTCATCCAACAGCTATGGCCATGCGGAGAGATTGGAAAATAGCAACACGATCGGGTGACACGCAGCTGAGATGCACACGTCAATGCGTACCGGTGCTGTGGCAGGTACGCCCAATCCCTCCGCAGTGCTTCTTCGTTGGAACAGGATCCTAGAAGTACTAGGAATGTGGGATTGAGTGAGGTGAAAAATACGGTGAAAGGTGGGATGTAGATGTACGGGGATTCGAACGTGTCGGGCTAGTGCCAGAGGTACTTGTGATGATCGATGTGGTTAGCGTAAAGCGGGGGCAAGGCAGCTCTGACGGGCTCTCCGTCGTTGGGTTGTGTACATTGGATATATATGACAGTTGAGGCGGTTCTGACACGCTTTTTGATGAGGAAAGAGCGCGGGTGTCATACATGTTGATTCCATGGCAATCGTTATGAGAACTCAACCGAGAGGGAAATTTGAAGAAGCCTTGATTGACTATGCTAAAAAAGGAACATTTTATTTATTTAGTCGCATCAAAAGAACCGAGCGGAAAGGTATTCCCCCTGGTAAAATCCCTGGATTCTGCGAGAACCAGTAGGCGGTCATCTCCTAGGGAGTGCGGAAACATTATATATAAAGCATCGCTACAAGTTGAACAACAAACAAACATCAAGGTTCGACAGAAATAAAGAACAAAAGGTTCACTCGTCACATAATCTACGTTGATTTTGGTCTAAGGAGGGCAGATAGGGATTTCGTCCAACCTCGGTCGTCCTAGCCACACGTTATGGAGCCCGCTTTCGCTCCGTTAGTCAACGCACGTTATCCGTGTCCTTCGAGATAAGAGCTTCATTATGAGTGTTTCGAATCTTTTCCCAGAGGGCAGTGGATTGTCGATAATGAAGAATGGCGCTGATGTAGTCACCTTGATCGAAATTCACGTCAGCAATCCGGAATAGAAAGCTGGCAGCCCCCCAGTCGTTGTTGCCGGTGCCAGTAAAAAATTTCATGGCTTCGAAGAAGGGTTGTACGGCCCGGCTGTACTCGTTTCGAAGCAGATGCACCTCAGCGAGACCCCATAGAGCCTTGACTCTCCCTAGTTTGTTTCCAATGTCGGTCTGTAATTGTAGGCATTCGGTGTAAAATGTGACCGCCTGGTCGTACTCCTTTTGGGCCTGATGGACTCCAGCGAGACCCCAAAGAGCCTTGGCTCTCCCTTCCTTGTAGCCGACGTCGGTCCAAATCTGTAGGCATCCGGAGTAGAACATGACCGCCTCGCTGTATTTATTTTGAGTGCGATGTAATTCGGCGAGCCCCTGGAGAGCCAAGGCTCTCCTTCGTGGGTGGCCAATATCAGTCCAGATGTCAAGGCATTCGGCGTAGAAGTGGACGGCTTGGCTGTACTTGTTTTGAACCCGATACACTTTAGCGAGACCCCAAAGAGCCTCGGCTCTCCCTTGTCTATGGCCGATGTCCGTCCGGATTTGGAGGCAGTCAGAGTAGAGCGCGACGGCCTGGTTGTATTCCTTTTGGGCCCGATGGACTTCAGCGAGACTCCAAAGAGCCTCGGCTCTCCCTTGTCTATGGCCGATGTCGGTCCGGATTTGTAGGCACTCGGAGTAGAGCGCGACGGCCTGGTTATATTTATTTTGGGCCCGGTGCACTTCAGCGAGACCCCAAAGAGCCTCGGCTCTCCCTTGTCTATGGCCGATGTCGGTCCAGATTTGTAGGCACTCGGAGTAGAGCGCAACGGCCTGGTTATATTTCTTTTGAGCCCGACGCATTTCGGCGAGACTCCAAAGAGCCCCGGCTTTCTGATTCTCTGGTCTGAGGCCAATATCGATATTGCCCCAGCTATCTATCCACTCGGAGTAGAACTTAATCGCCTTTCTGTGCTCCTTCTTCTGCCGATGTAGCTCAGCGAGGCCCCAAAGAGCGTCGGCTCCCCCTTGCGTGTCCCCGGCGTCCTTCCAGATTTGTAAGCAGTCAGAGTAGAACTCAGACGCCTTACTGTACTCGCTTTGCAGCCGGTGAACTTCAGCGAGGCCCAGAAGAGCGCCAGCCTTTCCCTTAATGTCGAAGATCTTGACGTAGACACCCAAAGCTTTAAGGTAGTACTCTACCGCCTTGGGATAGTCGCTCTGCCGTTGATGCATATCTCCCAATTTCATGAGAAGCTCGGGGAAGGTATCAACCAAGCCTGCTGCGTCTGTTGTTCGTGCTGGGTTTGGAGCGATCATCGGCTGTTGCAAGACCAGTTCAATCGGAGGGAATGGATCGTAAGCCAGTATTGCTCACCATCCACTTTATTGCCGTCCGACACTCCCTAGCTGTCGGTCTGGCGCTTGGTTCGGTGTTCCAGCATTGTACCACAAGAGAACAGAGTGCTTGAATCAACAACATCCGAGCGTCGCTCGAGATGGACGGGAGATCCCCCCGAACGACGTGCTGGATCACCATGGCGTCCTTGACATCTTGAAATGGGATCGAGTTCGTCATGACCTATTTCAACGCTACTCCGTCTGTCTCGGTCGCTGAATGGTGGAGTAGCTTAGCTTACCTCGTAAACCACACAACCGAATGCCCAGATATCACTGGCAAGGCTGGCGTCATCCTTCTCTAGCAATTCTGGAGCAGCCCAACGAAGAGTGTAATGCTTGGACGTCAGGGTAATAGTATTAGTGGCAGGACAGTGCGTTGCTTCGAGCGACGGCGCGGGAAATTGAGGTTCCTTGATTGCGGGCTCCCCTTCCTTTTTGGGACCGTTAGTGACGGGATAATGAGCAGAGCCAAAATCTGTAATCAGCGCGCGACATTTGGAGTTGACCAATATGTTGACCTGCGAGGCATTGGCTTTACGTTTGTCACGTGCATCTTCGCCAATGCCATGACAACTTACCGATTTAAGGTCGCCGTGACATATTGGGGGCTTTCTGCTGTGGAGATATTCTATCCCTTCGCTCACGTCGCATATCTGAAAATCTGAGTCTTAAAAGTATTCCGGAAGGAGGGAGTGACGTCGTACCAGCGAGATTCGCTCTGGAATTTCCCACTCGACCGAATCAACAAACGCCTTAAGGGTTCCGTTGTCCTCCCATGTGAAGACCAGCCAAATCATATTTCTTGATACGTCTTCGACAAATCCTTCGAGCTTGATTATGTTTTCATGAGAAAGACCGATCAGGAACTCCGCCTCCCTGACAGCCAACTGAGAAACACTGAGATTTGGCTTCCTACTAGACTGTGCTAAACTACGCTTACCCCCAGTACTCGCACTACATCGTCCTGTGTCTCTACCTTCATCTTCTTTACCGCCACAGCCTATAGCGTTGGAATTGAAAAACCGCTTAACGGTTCGCCGCGGAGAGGTGGAATTTCTGATCATGACTTACCTTCCGACCCCCGGAAGTTTCATGATCGGATTCCTGCTCCGATCCTCCGTAGGCTTCTTGTTCCTCGTGCTTTGGTTCTTTCTTTCTTTCTTTTACCTCTCCACACTGGTTGTCTCCTGTCGACTTCGGAACACGGTCGTTAGACTTGAGGTTTCTACCGTTCGACTCCACTACTTGGTCTCTGGTATCGTCAACCGAAGAAGTCAATAATGCCCGCAAAACCATCGCATATCCTCCATGGAATTCGGGGCCGCATTCTTGTACTTTCATCAAGGCTGGATTGATTCGCCACCGGGCAAGCATCTCGAGCCTATTCATCTACCAGAAAACGAGTTGGATGAGTCCTGACGTAGCTATTAAGGCATTAAAAGCACTTACCATGTTATGGCTGAGCTGGACTCCAGCAGGGGAGTCATTGTTGTTGGAGAGAGGCGCGCAACTCGTGCCGGGAGGGCCCAGTTCGACGATCTGCATTATCCCGCTTGACCGCTAAGAGGTTCAGCAGCTATGAGATCGCAAGTCCAAGTACTGGCTTCTCAGAGAGAGCACAAGCGAATGGCAAGGTAGCGGAGGAGGAGATATGAATCAAGGTGGTGGGGGCCTGGAATGAGCAGCGAAGAGCCGCACACCTACGGGTATATAAACTTGCTTACATACGAGGTAAACAAACACACAACATAAAACCTTCCCCGATAATCTAACCGAACTTTAGAATATTCCATGAAAACCTGGACTGCGAGGCTGTCTGACACCACCATCAACCTCACCCACAGCCACAAGCTGCAAATGAGACGCCGGTGGTGGTAAGTCAAACTATTCTAGGCGCCAATCTTGCTATAATCCAATCATGCGATATCACCAACAACTTGTCGTACACATGGTCCTCCCCCCTTGTTCCTGGTCAGTGTTCGGCAACATACACAAACGACGTTTTCGCATGAGGGAATTCTACTGGAATCACAGCAAGGCCTCTCCCAAACTGCCTTATTAGGCAAGGTGGAGGCAATTTTTCGATGGGGTTTTTGCTCCAGAAAACACGGCCTTGCGTCCTGTGTGGTCTGCGGAGCGCGCATGCCGTCGGCCGGTGCGGACGGGCGCGTTCCTGCCCACCGAACCATGTTTACGAGGACTGACGAACTTCCATTTTGGTCAGAATACCTTCCTGTGCTCTTTTCACAGAAAACGGCTCGATTCGTAATTCCCCCTTGACCGCTCAGCCCAGAGGGAGTAGTGCGCCGAGGTGGTTGCCTAAGTTTTGCTCTGGAGCCTCACCCTCTCACTATAACGATAGCGTTTTGCGTCACGAGCCATGCATTTGGGTGTGCGGAGTCGATTAGAACATTCACGTCATCTCGGAGGGACAAGTGACTTCATAAACGAAGATACAATGGGAGGGCGCCCTTCGATCACCCATCAACTGTGCGCTGCCACACCGAGCGGCGGGGACGATAAGCATATATAGAGTTGTTTTTGTCCTAATTGCAAAAATTTCTTGCTCCAAAGTTCAACGTATAATAGGTGAGATGGCTTTTGATGAGATCTTTGGCGAACTTCGTTAATCCCCTGTCCTGCTGCGCTGCGGTTCAACATGGTATCGATCGCTCGGTGCGAGCGCTAGTGCTGCAAATCTCGTTAGAACACAAGTCTGGCCGTGGGCAGAAGAGGATGAACAGGGTTGTAGCATTGTGGATACAGACCAATTAAGGTGAATTTGCGCCATGGCTCGGAAGCGCCGCCGTATCTTGGCTGCGACTATGGGTCTGATCGGTGTATGGTATAATACGACATGTTATTGCGCCATATATTGTGGAGGATTGGAAACGGTTCCCAGGCGGGTTGATTATTGGGCCAAGGAAGGGAGGGACATCGCCCGTTCCCCCAATCGGGGAGATCCAAGCTTTCTTCGATCTCTGGCGCCCTTGACCAAGTTGCAGTCACGCTCTATCCACTTGTTACTCTCCTTGTTTGCTATTCTCCAAAATGATAGGTGCTTGGTGACCTGTGCAGTTTCGGGTACTGAGTTAACCGGACCGGCCGACCATTCTGCTATTATTTGAAAGATCCTCCCGCCAGAGACCGCACACTCTCCAGCACTCAAATACACTCCCAGTATGCCAATTGATCTCCCCAAAGCTATTGGATACCAGCTGCAAGACCAGCCCGTCGCGTGGACTAAGAAAGATATCCTTCTCTACGCGATCGGGATTGGAGCAAAAAAGGATGATCTCTCATTTGTCTACGAGCTAGGTCACTAACAAAGGTCATCTCAGTATGGATTATTCCATTCTCTGACATATATTGCGCTTTGTTTCGCCTTCTATATATTCTCTATATACACTGGCGTCTGCTGGAACAGATAACTCGTTCGCGGCCTTCCCAACATATCCTGTGGCTTTAGGCCTCAAAGGTATAATGCCAATTTCCAGTGCTAGGCAGAGGAATGACCACTGAACACTTCATCCCTTTTGCAATCGTTTAGGTGAACATACCGATGTGACCGACTTCAACAAGCTCGTGCAGGATTCCGAGCCCGTACCTGGGTTGCCAAAGTTCGACCCCCGTCGCATCGTACACGGCTCCCAGACCATTGAAAGCCTCAAACCCCTTCCAACTGAAAGCGGTGATGGCTGGAAATTAAAAAAGAGAATCATCGGGATCCACGAGAACAGTAAGCGAAGGGGATCTTCTCCTCCGATAACATTCTCACTTTAATCGTTTCATTGTGTGGTCACGTAGCGTCGGGTGTTATCGTTGAAACAGAAGCTTTCCTTGTCGATGGAAAAGACGTTCCCTATTCTCGCATGGTAGTGGGTCCCCTCGAACTTGAGCAAGCTGCCCTTTTTGCGGCTGATCCACACACCTTCTAATCACCTCCTGTTTCTCGAATCCGTAGTCTGCAACTTTCAATGTCGGCGCGAAAGTAACTGGGCAAAAGTTCTCTAAGTCAGTAGCAGTGGGCCCATCGCCCCAAGCTGTTCCGAAGGGGAGAAGGCCAGACCATGTCGTGACGGAGGTTACGTCCGAGGAGCAAGCGACAATCTATCGCTTGAGCGGAGACTTCAATCCTCTGCATATCGGTACGTTTCTTGACTTAAAGACATAATTGATAACGCTCTGAAATGTTGGATTGCATCGTATTCGTGGTCACCGACTCTTAGACCCTGGACTTGCCCAAAAGGCCGGTTTCGGTAGTCCGATCCTCCATGGGCTGAGCACTTTCGGATTCGCCGCACGGGCTATCTTAAATACCATCGGAAGTAACGACCCAAACGCCCTGCTGGCCTTCGGAGCTCGATTCACCAGTCCAGTTAAGCCTGGAGGTGGGTGATTTTCTGGATGGTCTAGGGGCTTCCGAGCCAGAACCAATCACGGCACGATTAGACGTTCTGCTCACGCTCCTAAATCTTTTTTAGATTCGCTAGAAACCTCTATTTGGAGGATGGGTGACAGTGTAGATGGAGTTACTGAGGTAGTTTTCTCGACGAAGAATTTGACATCCGGAAAGGTTAGTATGGTAAAAGAGGAGGTTATCTGATCGGCCGAAGACTAAATATCCTCCGGAACTCATTTAGGTTTGCTTGGGAGCGGGGATTGCTCGTGTGAGGGCCGGCCAGCGAGCAAGGTTGTAGGCGCGATATATGCACTGTATCAGGCAGGCTCCTGCCGCCCTCATGATCTTGTTCACCTTCTGCGAGCAGTCAGAATTAGTTAGTATCACTTTGAAAAAATTGGCGGTGCATGGGCTGGCGGAAGATTCTCCTTCTGATATTTGAAACCAAGTCCATTCCACTGGACACCGCCGAGGTCAAAATGGAAAAAGTGAAGGTCCATCCCGGATTCGAACCGGGGTTGCCGGAAGATCTGTGGACATGGCCTGATCAGAATCCGGAGTGATAACCGCTACACTAATGAACCGAAGTTGTGTAGGCTACTGGCACAGAATTTGAAGTAGGGAGCTGTAGTTCTTCGGGCTTCGGTCTTGGGTCGCCTCTGAGGCGGTTCGTGCATTCTGCTATACATAAATACATACATACATATATATATGAAAACCAGCCATCCAAATCCAGCATGTGTCTAAGACGATAATATCCTGGCAAAGGTCACACAGAACCACGCCGCGAGCCATGGTTGGATGGAGGATGGGCTCGTTGGATGAATTGTATCCCGTCCACAGCTAGTCCTCAACCTCTTGAAGAGCATCCAAAAGCATTCCAGTCAATGATAGAACGTGCTCGACCAAGCCCAGAAGGTACTTGTGCCAAGTGTCGCATTGTCGGACGTCCATGTGGGCAATTCCAAGGCTGATCCATGGTTGCCATGTGCCGAACAACCTTCATTAAAGGCTTAGGTGAATGTGTAAGGAAGAATCTCACACCAAGTAGAACTCACAGAAGTCATTTGGCTTATGGTCAGCGGGTCGCCGATCATGACACTTTTACGACAGGCACGACTCGCGAACATGTTGCGAGCTTTCGAACATCGCACCATTTGACCAGTCGGTGCATTTTGCATGAGATGAAGAAGCTCCTCAAGGTCTGTAATGCAAGAAAGTTTTGATGTCAGCGCAATGACCACTAATTTCTAGTTCTTTACTGACCTTTGAAGTCGAAAACGGTGCGTTTGCTTATGGGCTGGGCAACCAGATGAATACGTTGACGCTCCCCTGACGCGGTCGGCTTAAGTGCGATCTCAAACCCATTCTTGCGAAGAACTTCGATGTTTTCCGTTGCAATTAATTCATCCGCCGCGCTCAATTCGAGCAAACGGGGCCTAAGAGAATTGTGGAACGTTGGTAGGGAGAAAGAGACAGCGACGGCTCGACCTACTGGATCAGCTGTTGTGATTGAATCTTTGTGGTGGCTTGCAGGGTCTCAAAGTTGTACTTCTCGTCGGAAGCATGTTGATCGATTAGGAATAAGTCATCTGTTGACGTTGTGGGGGTCCCGCTACTTTCTCCTTCCGGAGCCTTGCGAAGCCGAGCCACGATGAATCCCTTGTTGAATTGTCCAACAACTTCCATAGACTCGAAATCCGCTTTCTGGATGACGCGAGAGAGTTCTTCTTCCGCCTTTTGCTGACTTTCAACGTTGGATACAGAGGCAGCACCGGAAACCATGATCGAAGGGACCGTGCCTTGCGCCGAGGACGCGGCGCTAGAGGCGGTCCACAACCTCGATATGCGCTCCAGCTCCAACTTGACACCCCGAGCATTGTTTCTGTTGGCGGTTTGTTTCACATCCGTACTGGCACTTTCAGCTGGGAGAGTATCTGGCGTCTCCTTGGGATGAGATTCCACCGGCTCGACTTCAACAAGGTCGACCTCAATCTCGCTTCTTGCATCGCTACCACGACGACGGCCGAGCCGCGGAGTCGGTGATGCAGATCGTTCCATGGATTCGGGATCGGGAGACGAGATCCGCCTGCCTCGGACGGGAAGCGACATCATCGCCACGCTCTGTTCTTGGGGCGTTTCATCGGACACATCCATCTCTTCGTCCCCTCCCACCACTTCCTGAACTTCCGCCATCTCAATTTCGTCGTCGACTTCATCGGACCTCTCGAACTGTTCCTGCGATGTCGGTTGACTGCTGACTTGACTTCCAGGTCGGGCAAAGCTAGTGAGACGGGTCTTGAAATCGAGCGTTTTTTGAACCACGTCTCTGGAAGTCCGCGCCTTCTTTCTCGACTCTGGGGAGCTAGGCTCCCTTGCTCGTCGTAAGTTCCAAGATGCACCCGCGGTGGAAAGGATCGTCTGAACTGGACGGCTTCCTGTTGAAGCATTATCGGAGGCAACGACCGCTCTGCTGGCGGCCGAAGTCGTGTACGTCCGTTTTGTTCCTACAGGGGATACGACGTGTAGGAATTCAGCGGTTGGTTCGGGTGACGATTCGCTTGTATCGCTAGTAGCATTGCG
>WSTY01001091.1:0-12338 GCA_019633465.1 Tulasnella sp. 417
TTTGCAAGAGCGTTTTCGGTTTATTCTGTCAGAATATGTATCTTTGTCGTCCGCTGCGAATCCATGGTTCTATCAGAGTTGCTCGCCCGTGTATGAAGGTCTCCTTCGACAGATCCCTAGCCGTCGACAGTAAAATGGCGTGTGAGAGAACACTACGAAATAGGCCCTCTGAGGTTGGACTCGCAATCGGCGGCTCCTCCTGGGAGATGAATGCCCACTCTCCCTCCTTCTGTCCACCGTAGAGGCCAATGAATCAGTCACCTAAAAGCAGACTCTGGGCTGTTATACCGCCTCCAAACTTCTAACCGTATGTATGAAAGGCTATCCGTCGGTGCAATGTGACGAGTTCTCCCGATTGCCGCACAAGACACGTTCTTACGAACCTTGTCCGATTTGGTCGCTTATCAGCTCAAGATCCTCCTCATTTCTTTCCATCCACTTTGATTCCTTTTTGGTAGTAGATATAATCAGAGGATGGGCCTTCCAAGTTTGCATGGGTGGCACAAGTACCTCCCCAATTGCGCAGGCGACATCCATCCTAATTATGCAACCGAGTACCTTGTCCCCACCCGAACAAAAGCCACACCGGCAAACTCAGTCAGGGGTGCAACAAAGAAGCTAGTTTGTTTTCGGATGATGCGGGTTCCCGAGGCACAGGCTTGACTCGTTTCTCATGCGAGAGGCGGAAACACTGCCCATCTCTTAATTCGCCCCTCTTCCCTTTGTGAAAATTCGCCTACACATTCTTGTAAGAGGTGTATATAATTATTATCCACATTATTTTCACAAGATGTCGCTCACTTTATGGAGTAACATCAAGGGCTTCCGTCGCTATCCTCTGTGCTGTCCTCGTTGGAGCGCGCCCGCAGAGGTACGTCGGTTTCCCTTTCTTCGTGAGATCCACCAACCTCAGTTTTGGAAGTGTACTGATCACATTATACTGAGGTTGGGTGAAGGGTCGTGATGTGCGGAGTGACGAATAAGGAGAGCGGCCTATTTCTGGCTGAGGAGGAGCCAATGTGACGCTTAGAATGATCTAGGAGCCCTTTGTGGCCGAGTAAGAAAGTAGAGCGTGACCCAGCTCTTGGTAAATTATAGACTAGATGGTGTACGACAACAATGCTGAACCACATCGCGAACGATGCGGCTCCGCCTCACCGGACGGAGCCGAGTCAGGTTCAGTCTCCACCTGAGGTTCCTCGTCTGGGCCCATCCCATAATTGGAAGGCATCTGGATCCAATGGTTTATGTACACGCGGAGAAGCCGGGGGCTTTGAATACCGATTCACTCCCGACCCTCGTTCGAACTTGCTGGATCGAGATGCGATATCCTTAACGCTTCTAACGGTTCCTTTCACCGCCCAGTTTTTTCCATCTCAACGAGTGACGGGGTTTGAAATGTGTGGGTTCCATCTCAAGACGAATGTGCTCAGGTATATAACCAATCTCAAATTCAAGGCTGGAGTACTCATCAGCCAGCTCCTCACATCTGCACTTCGCTTCCTCCCTCTCTAAACCTCACCCACAGCCACCCCATCTCTATCAATGGACTCCTACTTTACCTTCACCTCCTTCGCTTCCACCTCTGCCACTTCCAAGCCAGAGGAGGTCGTCATTGTCGACCAGGAAGGCGGAAGCACCGGTGGTCAAGGCTACTGCACGATTGCCTAAATCTTGGTCCGTGTTGAACATACCGAACGAAGGCTAAAGTATTGACAGTACTTTTACTTGTAGCATCCGATTATTCCAACCTGGGGATTCTCGCCCAGTAAACCATCAGAATATTCGACTCGCTTCATCATCATTCCACCCGCCCCTTTCCCTCTTCGTTCGTGTTCCACTTGTTTGATTTTTAATACATTTTATCCGCGCTGTATGTAAGCGCGCTTGGTCTTCATATGTGATATCGTCTATGTGCTGCATACACCTGCGTCCTTGTTGACGCGGGTAAGTAGATCATGCAAACTTGCCTTAAAGAGCTATAGTCACCCTTCAGGCTTCTACGATGGTACAAAACGCGGGAGATTTTATGAGAAAGATCTCTGTCCGGGATTTAGGTCTAAGGGCTCGTCCTATGATATCGGACGGAATTGAACAGCCGGCCAAGTACCCTAGAGATTATCCCTCTCACCTCTATTAAACGGTAACATGATTAGGGGTCTCAGTGGCCCCACGAAAAAAGGAGTATGTAAGTGCCTGGAGCTATGATTGGGCAACCACCAGCCGAAAGACCGTCGATCGGTCCGGCGCAATCTGGCTCTGTCACACGCTTCCATGATGACAACAGGCGTTCTCATCGCCCCATTATAAGTGTGGACTGATTATCGGTTCCTTCTAGATTTTCATACCGTTTTCCGATATTGGGCCGGGTTTTTAGAGCGGTGGAAAGATATTTCCACTTCAGAGAGCTTCGAGAGCTTCAGTCCATATCACCCCTCACGTTCTTCGGATCCTTCATCTAAGTGGGTGGCCGTTAGTATTATCGTTCAGATGCTCAACAAAGGAGTAAACTTAAGCATGAGGTAAACCATTCCGGTATACCGAATGTGGTGCTAACTTCTTCTGAACTTGCCCTACTGCACCATCGCCTAAACGTGGGTCCGCATCGTTCGCACTTTACACCAAGTAAAAGCCTGAAGAAAAAAATAGCATGACAGCGGCAAGCGTCTCATCACACCCGTGTGGAAAGGTCAATCATTGAGGACCTCGAGTCTGTTATTTCGTTATCACTCTAGATTTGTGTTTCATCTTTGCTTTCACCCTTTTGTTTTCTAGGAATCTTCATCCTTTGGATATAACACTATGTCTTCGCTTTTGGTCGGTACGGAAACGAAAGCGGTATGATTGCCAGCGTCCTGAAGCTGCCACGTACTGCATATCAAGAACCAACGATACACGATTATCTAGGTAAAACGAGCCGTAGGGAAAGGGTCTACTTAGACTGTATCTTTTATTTACAGCACGCTTGTACCAAAAGATTGCACACGTGTTAATTTTACTATTTTTGTTGATGTTTTGGCCAAGCGGGCTAGGTGTACTTTGGACGCCTCTCAATCCGTGTTACATTTAGCTGATTCTTAGTTCAACGAAGAAATTTTGTTGACTTGGTCGCTCGAATCGGCGGTTTTCGTGATTCAAGAAACGCATGAAACAAACCTAATGCAGATGAGGGCACGAAGTTCGACTCCTCATCGTTAAGGACCGGAGATAGGGCTAAGTAATGTGACTCAAGGAGGCATCTCCCGGCGCACCAGTCGAATCATGCCCCAGCGAGTACCAACCAGATATTGAAGAAAGCAAACGGAACGATAAATAGATATGTTACAAATCAGGGAGCAATCTGCGCGCTGAGTGATTTGAAGGTAGCAGAGACATAGAAGACCCATGGGAACCAGGGCCAGCAGAGCCATGGCCAGAAGATGCAAAGCCAATTGATAGGGCAGATGCTCGATCTGCATATCATAGGAAGCATTGAGTGAGAGAGAGCATACAGCGTTTCAAGGAGAGTCACTCACTGGATTGTATCGATGCTCTCTTGGAGTTCGGGGTACTTTTCGGTCACGCTTTGAGGAGCGATAAGAGAGACCCCAACGGCCTATCGTAATGTGTAAAATCGTGAGCGCAAGGTGGACGGCAGGTCTAACAGTGATCGTACCGTAAGGAAGTCCGTGGAGACATATTGAAGTTCGCTCTCTGAGAGTCCACCGGAGATTTGATCGAACGGCAGCTTCCCGATCTGGTTGACTTGGGCCGCCGTGTTGCTGATTACTGCGTTCACCTGCGAAAGCACAGACCGGACGTAGTCGGGCTCGGTGTTCAGAGTGGTATTGAATACAATAGCGCCTGCCAATCACAGAGGTAAGTGATCTATTTGAAAGCGCCTTGGAGTGATGAGCACTCACGCTGAAGCTGCTGCCTTAGTGACGTGACTTGTGCAGTGGCGTTTTTAAAGACGTCGGGTAGAGTGAGAGTGCTTGCGCGGGCATCGAGCCCCGAAGCGGCTTCAACGGAGCTCATAACGGCTAGAACAGCGACGCACTGGACCTTGGTGAATGATGAGAACATGGCAATGGATAGGATGTGAAAGAAAGAGAAATGGAGTGGATGGAGAATGCTGCTGAATCTGTCCAAGCGGGAACGATTTTATAGCCCGAGTGAGCTGACACTTGTGAGCAAATGAATGGAATATTGTTGGAGCCCAGGTAACGAGAAAATTAGAACGGTCCGCAGCGAGACGTTCGAAGACAGTTCAGACTTGCCAATCGAGGAAACTGCTTAGCCAGTCGTGTATTGCGTATGCCAGAATACTGAATCAGCTGCTCAATGGAGAAAGTCAAGAGCTCAAATGAGGAGAGTTCGGGGGCGTCGAAGCGTGAGAAAGATGGTCGGCTTCGGGCAATCGTCGGGCGGTGCGGGGTGTGGCCGAGCTGGTCGGGGTTGCAACTTCGTTCATTCTTCCGCGGGTAACGCTTTCGCATAGACCTCAAGGAACAACAGGAGGGATGGGTGTTGATTTTATCTGACATGTGCGATTCAATCTTCTCGAGGTCATCGATCGTGGGCTCTCGGCATGTGCCCCGTAGCCGTTGTTCCAGCCTATGCAAGCCGAATTCCGACAATCTTTCGCCAAACTTATGCCTTCCGACATCTTTCTTCAACTTGTTTAATACAATCATAATGCATCCCAAGTACTAGTTTATGTTGTTGAATTGACCGACTCAATCTACCGGGCCCAGGGTTCAGGTCCGATCGGAGCGTGGTGGGTCGGGAGTTCGTCGGAGAGCTCAGTTCGGATACCAAATGGTAATTTCTAGACCCTGAGACTCTAACAATCGTAAAAGGCCTTGCGAAGTCGGCCCTGGTGCCTCCCTCTCCCACCGGGCAACGCAAGAATGTAGCTCTGGACACTTTGCGGTTTAAGAGATGCACGGCAAATTGAACCTATAGTAGTCGAACCAAAAGATTGTACAGCAAACCAGCTATATGAGGTCCTAAGAATTGGTTAGCGGGTCCGACGGAGACCCAATCGGCCCGACGGTCGGCCGGAGAGCACACTCGCGCATATCTGCGTGTTGAGGAATAAATAAGGTTCATGGAAATTCTAAATGGCCTCCAGGAGTAGGCCCTTATTCGTCGCTTCGGACGTGTTTCAGAGAACCTAAGCTTCGACATGCCCGAGCCGGTCGGACCAGACGGGCACAGATTCTCCACAAGTGCCGGACCAAGTGAAAAGCCGACAGATCATTTGAATAGCACAGGAGGTAAGCTAACATATTGTTCCATTTGAAGCCAGAGCTCCACGGGCCCGAAATGTTGTTGCTATGTCGAATCTTGTGATACCATCGTCGGGTACCATAAGGACACCCGGAAACTGAGCTCGCTTGTGCGCTTCAGCTGTGTAAGCGACGTTCAATGCGCCCAAACCCATTATGCGAGTGGAAGGTACGACCTATGAGTGTCAGAAGACGGGTTTCAAGCATATTGAGCGTTCGCCTCCCCCTTGCGCCCATGTTCAATGACGAATCCTTGGTGGGCATCGTAAAAGCCCTACGTGTAAGGGCGGGGGCCAAACCATGTGATGCGATGGCTTTGGAGACCCTTGCTATTTCTCGACTGTCATCATTTCTCAGGGGTCCGGTGGCCTGACGGAGGACGGCTTCCTGGACTTATTCCATCACACACTCTCTATTTATGATTCTTCTCAAAGGACTGGAATTAGCGATAAAGAATTGCGCGTGTTTTCATTCTTCCTGGGTCGACTGCCTTCGCTATACTTACACGGATCTTCATCTGTAGTCTTTCGGCAGATCCCCAGTTACATGACGGAGTGCTCTTGACTGCGGCAGGTTCGGACCTTTGATGGACAATGTTGTGGATTAAGCAACCTTCCCAGTATTATAGCGCGACATTTCTTACAAACTGAGGAACTTTCGAATACCCTCACATTTCAGGAGACAGAAAAATCGAACCTGCCCAATACGGTCATCTGTCGTACTATTCGAGGCTTGTTCCAAAGGATACTTTGTTAAAATACAAGACAGAAACGGCCTAATAAATAAACATATTCCAAATCAAGGAGCAATCTGGGCACTGAGTGATTTGAAAGTAGCAGCGACATAGAAGACCCATGGGTACCAGGGCCAGCAGAGCGTCGGGAAGAAGAAGCAAAACCAATTGATGGGGCAGATGCTCGACCTACACGTCAATGTATCATTGAGCGACACATGTACAAAGTCTACAACGCCGAAACAAAAGGCACTCACTGGATTGTATCGATGCTCTCTTGGAGCTCAGGGTATTTCTCGGTGACGCTTTGAGGAGCAATAAGGGAAACCCCAACGGCCTACCGGCACGCATGAAATTATGAGTACAACTTCCGCGAAGGAATCAAAGGCGATCTTACTGTAAGAAAGTCCGTGGAGACATATTGAAGCTCGCTCTCTGAGAGTCCACCGGAGATTTGATCGAACGGCAACTTCCCAATCTGGTTGATTTGGCCTGCCGTGTTGCCGATTACCGCGTTCACTTGCGATAGCACAGACCGAACGTAGTCAGGTTCAGTGTTCAGAGTGGTGTTGAATACAATAGCGCCTGTCAATTACAGAGGTAAGTAATCGATTCGAGGGCATCTTGAGGCATGATGAGCACTCACGTTGAAGCTGCTGTCTTAGTGACGTGACCTGTGCGGTAGCGTTTTTGAAGATGTCGGGTAGAGTGAGAGTGTTGGCACGAGCATCGAGCTCTGAAGCTGCTACAGCAGAGCAAATGACGGCTATCACAGCGAAGAGCTGAACCTTGGTGAATGGTGATGAAAGCATGGCGTTGGATGGGATGTGAGGTGATGAGGGGTGGAGTGGATGGCGAATACTGCTGGATCGATCGAAATTGGGCGTTTTTATAGCCTCAAGCTGGTAGCTAAGAACAAATAAGCAAGCTATCGCTTAAACTAAGGATTCCAGAAAAGGATAATGGTTCTCAGCTGTGAATCCCCAGGGAGTTCAGACTTGCCTGGTGAGGAAAGTGTTGGGCCAGTCGCGTCTTGCGAATGTCGAAATCGTGGATCGGTTACTCGATGGAGAAAAAAAGAGACAAATTCAGAGAATACGGGTCCGCCGAGGCGTGAGAATGATCGTCAGGTTCGGGCAATCGTCGGATGATGCGGGTTTTGGCCGAGGTCTTCGGGGATCCCGCTTGCGTCGCTTCTTCCGCGACTAACACTCTTGTATAGAGCTCATTCGCGGGAAAAAAGAGAGGCGAGCTTTTAGTTGCAATCTTGGAGGCTCAGTTCGGTGTCCCGTGCGCATCGCTGTCGCGCATGCTGCCCATGTGCCTCTGCGTCACAGGCTCATCTGACGAAGACGAAGAGGGATCACCTTCCAGCAAGCTCAACCTTCCAGCAAGCTCACGGCATCTAACCCGGGGCGAGAAAGAGATTCATACGTAGTACGCAGACCAAATATAGGCACTCTATACGTATAGGTCATTTAACCGTCCCGGGCAGGGGTCCAGAATGATGGCCGCTGTCCGACCGGAGCGCGGTGGGTCGGGTGTTCGTCGGAGAGCTCAGTTCGGAGAGCGAGTGGTGAATTTTAGAAGTCCAGAATCTCCCAATTCCCAAGGGCATTGCGACATCGGCCCTGTTTCCCCTCGTGTCCCAAACCTCCACCCGCCCACACGATGACTTAAGAACGTAGCCCTAGACAGAGTACCTTCTAAGCATCACACGTGGCACGGAATTGATGGTAACAATTTAAACCAGAAATTATACAGAGGACCGACTGAATGAGGTCGTAGGAACTTGAATGAGAGTTCGCTAGAAAGGTAATCGGGTGGAAGTAGGTCAGAGACTATCTTCGCACATTGACCCACACCGAGAAGAGAAATAAGGTTCATAAAAATTCTGAATGGCCTCCAGGGATAGACCCCCCCCCCCGGTTGCTGCGGACCCGTCCAGGAAATCGGAAGCCTCGACTTGCCCGAGGCGGTCGGACCAAGCGGGGACAACCTCACCCTAAGTGGCGGACCAATTGAAGAACAGGCGATCGTTCGAATAGCACGGGAAGAGAAATAATGTATTACTCCATCAGGAATCGGAGGTTCTAGGAACCGAAAACTGCGTCGTCGATTCTTTTGATATCGATTGTCGAGAACGATCAAGACACGGCTTACACATCCTTCTTCTAGTTCCGCAAAAGTGAGGGGTGTGTGAGGTGTTAACTGCATATTCGATTTGAAGTATAACAGTGGCAAATTCGGGAATGGGAATTAGAACGAGGGCATTGGTCGTGTGCAAGGTACCGGGGCGGTGAGGCCTTCAAGGGCCGCCGCCGCGGTTTATGCTCATCTAGATGCCTTTCGCATATAGCTCCTTGCCACTAACTATCACATGGCCGTTAGAGTTATCGTTGAAATACAACCTGGGTGATGCATATAATCCACCGCTGGAATCATTACCCTATTTTGGATCAACATTGGCGATGTTTTGAGCGTATAACGCAATGGAGCCACGTACATGATGCGATGTGAGGCAATTTTAGGATAGCCGCGTTCATCCTGAGATGACTTCTGAGAGCCTAAACAATTGATAGATTTGAATACGTGCAGGAGAGGTCAGGGAGACCTACAGCGGCTTTCGCGAAATACACCCGATTCGAACGTGGGCCTTCCTGTCCCCTCGCTTGAGCCTGGCCCTTTGTTGAAGACGCGGCAGTTCGCATCACCATCTTCCCTGAGAACAATTGCGAACTCACTCCAGGTGAAATAGCGACTCTAGTAGTGAGGGCGCTGATATCTTGATGATGCTTTGCTGCTATCGTTCCGAAAGGCGTGCTGTGGGCTGGCCGCAGGGAGAGAGTTTCTGTATCGAATTATCCCATCACTTGCTCTCTCCCAATTATTAAGAAGCTTCAATGACTGATAAACACTTGCGCGCGTTGTATTGTTCACGAAACCTTTGCCTTAGTGTACTTGTACACTCTCCTGCTCTTGAAAGCAGAGTCTCACTTCTATTGCACGGGGGGCACATTCGAGGCGCAAACCTGTGATTGGTCTCACCGGGTAAAGGTCGCTCCAGAGAGCACCCGCTGAACACCCTAGACCACAAACAGAACAATATATATACATGTTACAGACTAAGGAGCAATCTGGGCGCTGAGTGATTTGAAGGTAGCAGAGACATAGAAGACCCATGGGAACCAGGGCCAGCAGAGCCATGGCCAGAAGATGCAAATCCAATTGATAGGGCAGATGCTCGACCTGCATATCACAGGAGACATTGAGTGAGAGAGAGCATACAACGTTTCAAGGAGAGTCACTCACTGGATTGTATCGATACTCTGTTGGAGTTCGGGGTATTTGTCGGTGACGCTTTGAGGAGCGATAAGAGAGACCCCAACAGCCTAATGGTATGCGTGTGTAAGCGCGAGTTGGGTAGCAGGTGTAAGAGTGATCGTACCGTAAGGAAGTCCGTGGAGACATATTGAAGTTCGCTCTCTGAGAGTCCACCGGAGATTTGGTCGAAAGGTAGCTTCCCAATCTGGTTGATTTGACCTGCCGTGTTGCCGATCACTGCGTTCACTTGGGAAAGCACAGACCGGACGTAGTCGGGCTCGGTGTTCAGAGTGGTATTAAATACAATAGCGCCTGTCAATTACAGAGGTAAGTAATCGATTCGAGGGCATCTTGAGGCGGTGAGCACTCACGCTGAAGCTGCTGCCTTAGTGACGTGACTTGTGCAGTAGCGTTTTTGAAGATGTCGGGTAGAGTGAGAGTGCTGGCACGAGCGTCGAGCTCTGAAGCTGCTACAGCAGAGCCCATAACGGCTAGAACAGCGAAGAGCTGAAACTTGGTGAATGATGATGAAAGCATGGCGTTGGATGGGATGTGAGGTGATGAGGGGTGGAGTGGATGGCGAATACTGCTGGATCGATCGAAATTGGGCGTTTTTATAGCCTCAAGCTGGTAGCTAAGAACAAATAAGCAAGCTATCGCTTAAATTAAGGATACCAGAAAAGGGAAACGGTCCGCAGCTGTGAATCCCAACAGAGTTCAGACTTGCCACGTAAGGAAGGCGTTTGAGCAGTCGCGTCTTGCAGATGTCGAAATCCTGAATCGGTTACTCGATGGGGAAAAAGGAGAACAAATCCGGAGAATACGGGTCCGCCGAGGCGTGTGAATGATCGTCAGGTTCGGGCAATCGTCGGACGGTGTGGGTTTTGGCCGAGGTGTTCGGGGATCCCGTTGCATCCATTCTTCCGCAACCAATGCTTTTGTATAGAGCTCATTCAAGCGGAGACAGCGAGGCGGGGTTTTAGTTGCAGCCTTGTAGGCTCGGTTGGGTCTCTCGTCCGCATCGGTCTCGTGCGCGCTGCAGATGTGCCTCAGCGCTACAGGCTGCTATAACGAAAGACGAAGAGGAAACACCTTCCAGCAAGAAGCAAGATCACGGCATCTAACCCGAGACAATAAAGAGATTCATACATAGTCAACGCACTAAATATATGCATTCTATACATACAGGCCATTTAACCGTGCCGGGGAGGGGTCCAGAATGATGGCCGCTGTCCGACCGGAGCGCGGTGAATCGGGTGTTCGTCGGAGAGCTCAGTTCGGAGAGCGACTGGTGAGTTTTAGAAGTTGAGAATCTCCCGACTCCCAAGGGCCTCGAGACCTCGGCCCTGTTCCCCCTGGGTGGCCCGGACTGCCACCTCCCTACCAGATCACTCAAGAACGTAGCTCTGGACAGGGTACGATATCGATTTAATGATGATAATGTAAGACAAAAAATTGTACAGTGGCCCGACTGAACGAGTTCGTAAGAATTTGAATGAGAGTCCGCCGGAAAAGTAATCGGTTGGAAGGAGGTCGGAGAGTATCTTCGCACATTGACGCACACCGAGAGAGAATAAGGTTCATAAAAATTCTAAATGGCCTCCAGGGGTAGACCCTCTCCGGTTGCTGCGGACGTGTCCAAGAAATCGGAAGCCTCGACTTACCCGAGGCGGTCGGACCAGACGGGGACAGGCTCTCCCTAAGTGGCGGACCAATTGAAGAACAGGCGATCGCTCGAATCGCACAGGATGGCAAATAACGTATTAATCCATTAGGAATTGGAGGTTCTGGGAGTCGAAAACTGTTATTGCGTCGTCGAATCTATTGATATCGCTTGTGGGTAACGATCAAGGACACGCAGAACGTGGGAGCTCTCGCCTCACATCCTTCTTCTGGTCTTCGCAAAAGTTAGGGAGCGTGAGGTGTTAACTGTGTATTTGATTTGAGGTAGAGCCGTGGCAGAGTCGAGAATGGTAATTAGAACGAGGGCATTGGTCGTGTGCAAGGTACCGAGTCGGTGAGGCCGTTAAAAGGACCGATGCCGTTTACGCTCATCTAGATGCCTTTCGCTTATAGCTCCTTGCCACTAACTATCGCATAGCTGTTAAACTTATCTTTGAAATCCAACCTGGGTGATGCACATAATTCTAGGATAATATGATCAGGAATTGGGTTGCTCGCCAAACACAGTGGATCTACTCCCCCACGGTTGGTGTGACGCTATCGAAGAGCCAATGACATACCGCCGCTCACGCACCGTCCCGCCACATATCTAATGCAGATGTCTATAGGTTTACACTGTTACTATATATTATTATAATCTTCATCACTCTATGTGCTCAGTGCGGTCTCGGCCAACTCCATGCCTCTAGATTTAACGAAGGAACCGATCATGTCGTTAGGTGCAAACCCGTTCCAGGATCTGGCGGTCCCGACTCACTAATTCATATTTCTCTTCGTTTTCGAGTTTAGCTCACTATGTCTAGCGATTGGACATATTTTGATGTCATAGGGCTTGAAATTCCCTCTCTCGCGAAGGACGAGCATCTCGGCGGCGAGAGCCGGGGAATGAAATGCCTTCGCCTACTGACTCCTATCATGATGAGATGTGAGGCAAAAATTAAGTATAGCTGCGTTCACCCTGAGATAGATTCTTAGAGCCTAAACAGTTTACAGCTCTGAATCGTGCTGGAGAGGTCAGGGGGACTTACAGCGGCTTTCGCGGGACTCTCTGTCCCCTCGCTTAGGGCTGGCTCCCCTGTTGAACGACGCGTCGATTCGCATCGCCATCATCTCTGAGAACAATGGCGGGCTCACTCCAGGGGAGATAGCGACTCTGGCAGTGAGGATCCTGATACTCCTGAAGATACTTGGCTGGTAATACCTTTCCGAAAGGAGTGCTGTGGGCTGGTCGCAGAGAGGTTCCTGTACTGAGTTACCCACCGCATGCTCTCTCTCAATGATTTAAGAAGCTTCAATGGATGATGAACAATTGTGCACGTTCTATT
>WSTY01001092.1:0-12330 GCA_019633465.1 Tulasnella sp. 417
CAGGCATTTCAGCTTTGAGATGCAAATAAATTGTTTTATTAGTGTCTCATACAGCCATTGCCGATGATCGGGACGACAAGCGGCGTACCACTTATCTCTCGGTAGATATCGTTGTCAGAGGCGAAGGAGGTAGGGATGTCTGTGTTGGTAAACATGGCAATAATGTGCATGGAAGGGGGAGCTCTGTGCTGTGGGTTAGGAACTCAGAGGGGAGATAGGGCTTTAAGAGCTTGGTAGGGTAGGTTGTCTTGTTGGTTTAGAGACCTGGTTCTCCAGCTGCCCTTTATACCCCTCGCAAACAGGGCTTTCGGAGGTCTCCAGTCAACGTGTCTTTTGATGTCCAAATTGAGAAGGACATTGGGGGATTAGGATCTGAAAAGAGTATCTGCGGTGTAGGGCCGATGGATTCGCCCGATCTTGCCGTGTAGACGTTAGTCTGGTTCCTATGTTCCAAATCCGCAGATGACTCAAGAGAAAAAGCCTCCTTATGTAACAGAGTAGGTGCATCGCCAGTCACATGGGAGAGTTTGAGTTGAAATGAGCCAGGACTGAATCGCGATGCTTTCCAGCCGGCGCTCATCCTAACCTCTTTAAGCGATCGTTTGCCCCCAGAGTCACACATCCTCAAAGGTTCTTAATCATTCTGTTTATAGTAAGCTCGCAAATCTTTGCCGGTTATCCGTCTTCAAAGACTTCTGTTTTCCACAGTACATCATGCCATACCATGAGCCTTCCATCGTCAGCAGAGGGAATTTCGTCTAGCGGTAAAAATTAAATAATAAAATCGCAAAAGAGAATTCCCGGTGCATTGGATTTGCTAAGCCTGCTTTGCCCACACAAGCAGCGTAGCGAGGCCAAACAAGGGGCGCTCCGTTCGGTCACTGTCCGACAGCGAAAAGTGAAAGGTGAAAGTGCCTCCTCCATCTATCTTCTCGATCTACTGCGCAACGTGCCGACGGACTTGCCCGAAGCTATTCGGTCCATGCTGACCTAGTTCCCAAGCCACAAGTGCCTGTGCGGACAACTTGCCGTGGGGTGTCTGGGACACTTGACACTCTTGGAAATGAGGAAAACAACTAACCTTAATCTTAAAGACGGGCGAGTGCCTCAACGACAGGAAAAATCTGTCAATCCAAACTCCAGCTCCCACGATTGACCTCTAAATGCAGTTTTACTTCTAGTATAAGACCCCATCCACCCTACCCTGACCCTTTGATTTTGGTGCGCTGCACTTAGCCAAGCCTCAGACATCAGGAAAAAGGGTTCCCAGTATATATTTTACCACCTAAAATATTGTAAAATATACTATCTTATAGTCGGAAGAAATTATTTATGCTACTGTATGAGAATGTCGCCAATCATAGCATACTGTATATTGGGGACACTATATAGTCAACCATTGTCTTCTATAGTAGCATTGTGGGGTAGCAAGCCATAGTGACAGAGCCTTGCATAGTCCCATCTTTGCATAGGTTTCTATAGTGTTCTATAGCTTGATATATTGATATAGCTATTTAGCATGATAGACTATCATAGTAACATAGTGTTTATAGCCACATAGTGCAGTATAGCTTCCTGTAGCGCACATTGCTCCCTGTAGTTGCATATCATCACATGTCCCATCTCACACAGCAATGCAAGTTTCAACTACAGTGGGTGCTCATAGTTGGAATTCTAGTTAATTATTCTAACAAAGTGACTTTGGAACTAAAGAGTACATATAATCAGCTAACGTGAAGTTATCGACGGCTAGCATCATTTCCTGCACAAAAGATAATGTTCAGTAAGTAAAATCGCTAAAGCGCCACTTTTTTCGCTTACCAGACCCTTTCTATGCATCCTCCACGGTAGAAACAGTGGCCATGGCCCCTAGTTTGGGCCCTAGGGGAGTTGAAGCATCGGAACGACGGCTAGCGCCATTGCTGGGACAAAATGATACTGGTTAGTAAGTAAAAGCACAAATGCCCCATTGGAGATACTTACGAGACACTCCTGAGGTATTGGTGTTCCATTGGGCTGCCTAGGTATTGTGCACGGGGTTTGGTGGTGCGGCTGGTGCAGCTGGTGGGGGGTGGGGGTGGACGTGTGAATGGTTGGGTTTGGACCGGACCCTTACCATTATCTTTTGTTCGAGCAACAGTACTAGCCGTCATTCTGACGGTGCGCCCCCCTAGGCCCCAAACCAGGCTGTTGCCACCATTACCGACGTGGAGAATGCATAGAAAAGGGTCTGGTAAGCAAAAGAGTGGCGCTTTTACGATTTTACTCACTTACAATTATCTTTTTGTTTGAGCAACGACGCTGGCCGTCAATACCATCGCACACCAAGCCCACATGTTCAAATGCCAGCAGTGCCTTTACCCACATAGAGACACACCAGTACAGGCTATCGGTTAGTATTCAACGCTTCGCCTTTGTGATTTGATTACTAACTCATTCCCATTTTAACCACATCGGGTAGTAATTAGGGGTAATTAGGATGGTATTTTGACTGTAAAATAAAGTCTTGGTTTAGATAGCTTGCCTAGTCATGTTCCTATCTATAAATCCCTCGTAAATATATACCAGGATATATCCAAATATGTGCAACTATGGCAGACTATATAACTATACAGCACTATGTCATTATGCCAGTCTATGAGACACTATACAGATATAAGGATATGGAACTATAAGCAACTATGGATGACTACTGTAGGTGATATAAATTGGCACTTAGCTACAGGGAGCTATGCCACTATAGTAAATATATAGCCTATATATCTACTCGTAGTCTCACATAGCCATATATAGTCCAGACCCCTTTTCCTGATGGACCCTTGCCTCTACGTCATTCTCCCCAGCTGTCAAAGACCGTCGACTATCCTCCATTGAAGTTGCGGCAAGAGATAGACCCACCAATTTGCGCGACAGCGGCTAAGGGTCAGCTCGAAGAGACGAGCCTAGGGGGTTTTACAGGAGATCCGTTGGGGCGAGGTACCGCCGGCGGAGATTAGCGCGTTCTTGGACATCTGGACAGCAACGGCGACAGGAAAACCAGCGGCCGCTTTCCTGTCGGAGGTGATTTTCCTAGGAATTGGCAAACAGGTCTAGAGGGCTGTGAGATCTATCGTCTATCGTTGGTTGCGTGATCATGTGCGGCGTTTCCTTCTGGTCAAATCCATAATCGGGATTTGTTGAACCACGGTTTTACACTCGGCAAACACTTGGCAAGCCACAAGGAATACATAAAGCCTCAAGCCACACAAATATCTTGCCGGAGTGTCAAATGTCCCCGAAGTTCTAGGGGTCCTAAAGCGGTATCGCCCAGTTCATAAAAGACTCGGTGCCTGGACCATCACATGCAATGATTGATCATGAGGGTCATAATCATGAGGAGCATATTGAAAAGGGAAGACCTCTCAGGACAATCGACCAATATTAACACAAAAGTACTGGACTCCACATCGCCCTGCCCCCCACCCATTGGGGCACCACCCGGTACCTAGGCCTCGTGTGTCTGTGGAGGTATTCTTCCCTGGTGACTCGGGCAGACCAAAAGTTATTATTTTCGGTCGCTGGTGACCCACCCTCGCCTCGGAAGGGCCGCCCACCGACGCTTTACTGGCGATTCCCCAGTGCACGTCCTGGGTCTCATTGGCTTGTTCATCAATATTTATACCCGCAGCCTGCCTGATGATTTTGGGCGTTATTCTTGTGCGATTATTATTCCTTCCAGGGCCGTAGAGTGACAGGACTTCCACCGGAAAACAGGGAACCACCCTGTAGAGCCTGCCACAGCCGACGGAGGCACACGCGACACCCAAATTTCCATGCCAGCAGATTGGACAGGACTCCGCATGGATGAGGAAACTTGTCCTTCTTGTCTCAGGAAGCTCGGTTCGCCGGCGCACCGAGACGGCGATCTCCAGCTTGAGGACGATCTCATTTCCAAGACCCTGAGCTAGAAATTTACGGATCATCCCGGACGTACAGGACCCGAACACGATTGGCTCCGTCTTAAGCAATCACGTGTTCCTGATTCACATCTTTTGCAATAAAATGTTATAAAGCGGTGCCCCTCGTTGTTTTTAGGGACGGGCGCCCGAAGCTTTGGGAAGGACTGAGTGAGAATTGCGCCACGATGCTTTAGGCAACATGCTAAAAGTGCAATATGTATCTTCCCAGCCAATAACAGGTGGGGAACACGGCATTTTACCTCGAAATCTCCGACGTCGTGCACTTGTAGCATACTGAAGATATTCCCTAATCTGGCCGTCCGCGAGATAGCCAAAACCCGCATATTGGCTCGCACTGAAGAAAATCGAATTCCTACTTTGTGTACATCTGTGGCTATGGCTGTCACTAAGCTTAAAACCTTCCTCACGTGCATTCCACCCCAATGTTTAGCAAAGGGGCGTGAATAACGAGTGAGGCAAGTGCAACAACGTCGTTTGTTCTGATCTTCGCGGCCACCACAATTTACGACCTTGACTTTAACCTCTCTCCATACTCCCCTTCTCCCCCACCCTCTCTCCACCCCCGGTCTGCCGCCACTCGCGGGCTTCATTGCGGACCCCAGATTCAACGCCTGACGCTCATTTCAGGCTCACATTACGATGGTCTATACGTTATTGATATCTCAAGTACCAATTGTTTGATTGCGACTTCCACCTTCGCGAATCAGCTAGTGAGTGTTGCTTCGTGCTACTAGTGTCAGCGGCAAATGCTGAGGTACCTTTCGACCACTACCCACCGCCGCCTTTGCCCTGACGTTCTGGGAGATAGGGTTATTCCGATATTTGAGCTCGAGCTACCGGCGGTATCGGTGTGGAGTTTTGTGTTCGGTCTTTGTATACGTATCCTTCTATATTCATCATTCGATAAACGTGGCTTTTACGTGACGGCGCCCGGGCCCTGAGATGGATAAGTGGACGTTCTTCAATCAAATCGCCAATATGGTGGTAGGCTGCGGGAAAGCACGGCAAAATGACGACAGCGATAGAATATTCAATCTCTTATCCATGTATCCGTCGTCTGAAATTTTGAGGTAAAACGCCGTGGAAGATCCCGGCCTACGCTAGCATAAACAGCTGTGCTCGCCTTCTTGCTTTGGTGGATTTCGTGGGTGCGGGGTGCGGGCTCTCGTTATCGAATAGAATGTTGGACCGAAAAAGGTTCCCTTGTGGACCACCTGCCCTCATTAAAGATTCAAAGATGAGATAAACAATCTTTAGATAAGATCTCAAAAGGTGGAAGACCTATTCACAAGAGAGTCCCAAACACTAACAAAGCTAGGGCAAGAAGCGCAGCTGCATGAAACGCGGATCGAGCGCCGGTGGAAGATTCGCGAGGTTTCAGCAACTACCGCTTCCCGGGAAATGGGCTGGGCGACACAAGTTACGTGCTTTCCGAATTTGAGGTGGGGCGCCAATCGCCTGTTTCGGCTGCTAGGTCCCATGCGAGTACCACGTTAACATTCAAGCATAGAGCCACTCTATCTGCGCTCAGAGAGAGCCAGACCACTCCTTGTTTTCCTATTCCCCCGTGTCCAAAATGAAAGCCTTTGTATGTCCAATTGCGCGCACGACCACACGACAGACGGTTATACTTTCATATACATATTTCATTCATTCGGGCAATACAAATGCATCATAGAGGCTCTTTCATCGTATTGAAGAGGCACATTCAAAAACCTTCTCACAAGACTGGAGAAGACCGTCACGGGTTCTTTACATCAGGACGCAAAAGCCGCCGCTGCCCCCGTTGCCGCTTCCGCCACCCTCGTAGTCAACCAGGGCAGGCATTTCAGCTTTAAGATGCAAATAAAATTTTATCAGTTCCTCAGACAGCGATTGTCGATCGGGAAGACTAGCAGCGTACCACTTAGCTCTCGGTAGATATCGTTGTCACTGGCAAAGGAGGTGGGGGCATCTGTGTTGGTAAACGTGGTTATAATGCTCATAGAAGGGAGAGGTGTTAGGGTTTAAGAGTTTGGTGGGGAGGTTGTCTTGTTGGTTTAGAGACTTGGTGTCCAGCTGGCCTTTATACATCTCGCACACGGGCTTTCGGTGCTCTCATATCAAGCGGGCCTTTTGGTGTCCAAATCAAGAATGAGATTAGAAGAGCAGGATCCGAAAAGACTATCTGCGTTGTAGGGCCGATGGATTCGCCCGACCTTGCTTTGTAGATGTTTCTGGTTCCTAGGTTCCAAATACGCAAGTGAGTCAATAGAAGGAAGCTCCGTATGTAACAAACTAGGTGCATCACCAGTCACATGGGAAGATTTGAGTTGAAGTGAGCCAGGACTGGATTGCGATGCTTTCGGGCCAACACTCATCATATCCCCTTTAAGCGACCGTTTACTCCCCCAGTCGCACATCCTTAAAGGCTCCTAACCATTTGTGTAGTAAGCTCGTAGACCTTCGCCGTTATCCGTCTCCGAGACTTCTGCTTTCCACGTCGTATCATGCCGCGTCCATGAGTCTTCCTTCCTCAGCAGAGAATTTTTCATCTAGCGGTCAAATTAAATAATAAATCGCAAAAGAGTATTCCCAGTGCATTGGATTAGGTGGGGCCGCTTTGCCCGCATAAGCAGCGCAGCGGGGCCAAACACGGGGCGCATCGTTCGGTCACTGCCCAACAGCGGAAAGTGAAAGTGCCTCTTCCATACATCTCAAATAATCTATACCACTTGGACATTGCTCGGGTGCAAAAAAGGGGAGGAGGGATATAGCTTATAACGGTTCTTTTCCAGTTGCTTTACCAAAGTCGTGTTCCAAACCTGAAAAGGTTTGCTCAGCACTTTGACCGAACAGCCCGAAGCTGCGATAGGAGATCTTTGTAGTCGGTAAAAAGGAGAAGACCCAAACCAACGTTATCGTCGACGGCTGTGTCCTGAGGTGGACTCCGAGGTTACGCGATGGGAGGAAGTCTCTTTGTCCGAAACCAGCGTGAAAGGAATGCTTAACCGAAAGGGGTTCCCCTTATTGACCATTTACCCGCATTGGAGAAGGTGAGATACACGGGATCCAAGAACCCCTAGAGCGGAATTTCCAAGGATGGAGCACATATTGAGGAGGGGGAGCCTAACCGCCGCCGAAAACAGAGCAGGAAGCACAGCCAGGGAGCGGATCGAGCTGCCATGGAAGATTTGAGAGGACCTAAGAGCTGTGGCTTCTTTGGGAGTAGGCAGGGCAACATGAGTTATGCCGCTTTCCAAATGTGGGGTGGGGGCGTCAATTGCCAGTTTCGGTCGCCCCTTTCGGTATGAGCAGATTTCGCCGCTCAAACAGAATCGCCTAGTGCCGTAGTCACTCTCGCAATTTATAGCGTCGAAGGTCGACGAACCTCCCCTTTTCCGGAGCCGCCGCATCGGGTCGGCTCGCCCATGGTTTTCTGAAGAAAGATGAGGAACAATATTTCGAATCCCGGTATGGATGTGTAAATTCCATACTAACTTCTCTTGAGATTTGATTTGCCCGTTTCCACATATCGTCGGTCCGTCCCAACATTCAGCTGGAACTCAAGACTCGGCGAATGCTCGGCCATCCACTGATGCAACTCGAGGGTATCCTTGTGAGCCTTCCTTGTAGGTAACAAAGGAATCACAGGCTATTATATACATCCTGCATTTCCGTAATACCTCGTATGGGCGCTCCAGTCTTCGAGGAGGGAGCGTATGACACTCATCTTCCTGTCTTCGGCGTGTAAGCGAGTTTGTTCGACGAGCGATAGGGATGCTTGCGTATCACCCTTCCCCCTGGATAGGAAATATCTTACATACCATCCTACTGGATCTCTGTTAGCGGTACGCTGGATCGATAGAGGACGTGGTCTCATCACGGCGCGAGAGCCTTTCAAATCCTAGCCAAAAATGCTCACCCTCGATCGGTTCCCTCAACCGGACCGCACTAAAAGAGGTCCACCTGGGTCAACTCCTTCCCAGGACATGATGAGAATTCACTCTTTCTTTCTCTTTTCCCCTTTGGATATTATTCTGTTACGCGGGTGGCAGATATGCTTGGCAAATTAGCGCGGTTCCTCCAGGGCCTCACAGTTGATTTTCGCCGCTCCGAATACACGAGTCGCTTCCCTTCGTTCGCTTAATTGGTCATCTAGATAATTTTTGTCTGGCCACGTAAGGACTTTTTAATCTTATCTCTGACAGTTCCTGCTCTCAGAATCCGAGGCGGGCCAAGCTCGGTTCTCCTCCCGCCTCGCGAACTCGTTGCACTCTCTTTACTCTAAAGCTCACTTCGCGAAAGACTGAGAAGCGAGCATGATGTTTCCTGAAATTGTGTGTTCATTCCTCGACCCACCCTGAGTGCCTTGCAATACCTTCCCAAACGGGTGCAACCACGGAACCGACCGCTTGTCTTTGAAGTAGCCATTTAATTCGGGAGATAAAAGTTTAAGAATGCTTTTAAATCGGCTCGACGAGGCACATTTCCAACTTTTGGACAGGACCGAAGGAGATCGCTGACTACATTAGGACACAGCTCCCCTGGGTACCACTTCCGTTCTCGTAGTTAACCGGGGCAGGAATTTCAGCTTGTAGATACAGAATATCTGGGCCATCAATATCTTCCACAGCGAGTGACGGTGGGGACGACTGGTGACTTACCAGTTGTTTCTCGGTGGAGGTCGTTGTCAGTGGTGATTCACCACTGGTGAAGTATGTAGGGGCATCGGCGTTGATAGCAATAGTAGCAATAAAAATTCCAATTATTGTTTTTTGCTGGATAGGAAGGCGTTTATCAGTGCGAGTGGGGCTTCAGGAGCGAGGTTGGTTGGGGGGGCTTGGTTGATGGGTGGGTGACCTGTATCTGGAGCCCCCTCTTTATATCTCTCTCGCGTACGATGTTTCCCAGGGACTTCAATTTTAAAGTTTGATGTCCTTCTAAAGAGGATATCCCATAAGGGGCAGGGCCGTATTTGTGGAGGCAAGTGCACCATATGGCTGACGGACTCGCCTGACAGGCCTCGGTCTATTTTGGCTTAGGTACGAGCTAATTCTCGGGTCATCCATTGGAATGTATTCCATATACTTGTGCCATATTAAGCTCGGAGATTTACGTCGATCCGCCGGCGACGAGAACTTTTGTATTCTGGACCCCCGGGCGGTGTGGCGTTCCCCGCCCCCGCCAAAGACTAGTTTGTTTCCCAGCTGAAGGAGCTCTTCAAGCCCTCTGGTAGAGTAACATGATTATTAGAAGACATAAATTCTTAACATTTAATTAGGTAGCTGGCTTCTCCACCTAAGTAACGTCGCGGAGTCAAACAGGAGGCATGCACTTGGGTCTTTATCTAACAACGCCCCTAGCATGAGGACCGAGAGGTCCACATCCTCTGGAAGGTACACGGATAAACTACAGGCCTGTACCTGGTTTTCCACCTACGTCTCACTTGCTTCGGGGTGCGCAGTGGCTTCAGGATGCTAGGGAGTGGCCCGCAGCACTTTGGCGAAAGGGATCGATCTACGTTGCTAATTGTTCATGAAGGAAGGTGCCCGAATGAAGTTGCCACGGTCGGTTGTACCATTTTCCCTGCTTCGGGAGTTTCGGGGATGGGGTCAAGTGATAAGCCTTGTTTGTCTGGGGTCGAATAGAATGTCAGGGCGGATGAAGCCTCTCCGTTTAAGACCGTTGAACCGGTTCTTAAACCGGTGGCGGTTCGATTTGGAACCGGAGCGGCAAACCGACTTTCTAGGAACCGAACCGACCCGAACCGAACCGGCGGCAACACTAGCGGAGGGACCCCTTTCCTTTCTTGTATTCTTTCGTTTCTCTCCCCGAGTGTCGTTATACAAACTGCTGTAAATCGTTTCAACAGATTGTATTTCAAGATAATCCAGCGAAGTAGCAAACCAACGTTAAAACAATCACGCACAATCGAGATAGAAGTGAGGAAATTCAATCCAGTATCAGGAAAAGCAGGACAAAGCGTCGTGTAAAAAAACGCGCGGAAATCGTTGCAACAGTCCTGCTGGGAGACCTGAGCCTTTACAGTGAAAATACACGCTATGGGAATCAAAAGGCAACGTGGAAAGAACCCAGTGGGCGAAATTCGACTACATGATGACGCAGTAGCCGTTACCACCACCGCTTCCACCCTCGCGATCAATCAAGATTGGCATTTCAGCTTGGAAATGGGAAGGATTGCTCTTTCAGTGTCTGAAAGGGAGATCGGCGTCCGGGACGACTGGCGGCTTACCAGTAGCCTCTTTATGAATATCGTTGTCGGTGGTGAAGGAGGTGGGGATGTCTGTATTGGTAGATGTGGTAATAGTGAACATGATTTGGAAGTTGAGATCTAGAAGGTGAACGGGGGTTTACAAGCTTGGTTGGCGAGATGGGTTGGCAGCGCTACCTGCCCTTCCTCTTTATACCTCGCGCGTCCAGTCCTTTCGGAGCTTTCCAGACCCAAGGACTTAATTTGTACCCAAATTAAAGATATTATACGTGTGATGCATTCAAAAAGGTAACTGCGCGTAGCATCAACGGACTTGGCCGAGCTGGATCCGAACCACCCGATACAGTCTGTCACAGCTGACGGAGGCACAGGCGACACCGGAAGTTTCGTACCAGCGGATTGGAGACGACTCCGCGATCATGAGGAGAGTTGTGCTTACACTGGTTTGTATAATGGTTTGGAACCCCTCCCTTTCGCCGACCCCGGCCCCACCTTCCCCAAACGCTCACCTTACTCATGGAACGTTCAGGACTCGTTACATCTATAGTAATCTCCACCTCATTTTTATATGATCTTCTCGAGCAAAGTCGTGGCAGGTTTGGACTTTAGGGTGACAGTGAGTGGCGCAGCGGCGGGCTCCCTGCCATTTTTACAAGGTGGGCTGGGGTCGCTGGGAGGGAAAGGGTGCAAACCATTATGCGAGCCACTGCATGTACTGTCTCAAGAAGCTTTGTTCTCCGCTGCGCTGGCGCGGCGATCTCCAGCAAGCGGTCCACCCTCATTTCCAAGACCTGAGCTAGAATTTCCAGATCACCCCGCCGAACACGATTAGCTCCGCCTCAAGCAATCACGTATTGCTGATTTACATATTTTGCAAGGAGCCGTTATAAGCCGTGCCGGTCATTGCTCTTAGTGACGGGCGTCCTGAAGATGTGGAAAGGACGGAGCCAGAATTACACCAGGAGTGGCCCCTAGCACGGTGGCGCAAGGGATAGATCTATCTTGTTATTTACTCATAAAGGAAGATGCCCGAGTAAAGCTGGCACGGCAGGCTGTACCATTTGTTCTGCTTCGGGAGTCTCGGGCATGGGATCAAGTGATAAGGCTTGTGTGCCTCGGGTCGGCGTGAGTAGGCTGTTAGAGTTGAAGTAGCCTCCTCACGATAAACCTATACCGGAGGCTTCGAAGATGATAGCTACAGAAACAAAGGGGCCCGGGAGACAATATCTCCGGAGACAGGTCAAGTTTTTCACAGGTGAGTCTTGAACACGGCAAAAGCGAGCACAAAGGCGCAACCGAGGATCAGCTGCAGGCTCCGAACAGCTAGATAGGAGCGTCTGCATTAGAGAGAACTCAAGGATAGTAGTTCAGATAATAAACACGAGTGCCGAGATTGAAAGAAAACACTTATCGGGTTCGGCCGTGTCATGTACGTGATGGGGTCTTACCTGTTTCCATATATATCCAGGCGTGGAAAGATTCCCCCCGCGCCTGTCTCGAGGTAAAAGCACATCCGGTCAAGTCTGATTATAATAAAGAAACCCGCGAAGTCATTGGTTCATAATTTATTATCGTGAGGGAAGGTCGACAGGTGACAGGCACTAATCAGCGATCCTCTTCCACACGGCCTCCGTTAGACGTGGGTTGCGGGGGTGGAGGCCGCTGTCCCATCACAGCTTGAAGCCCCTTCAAAACCTATTTGGATATGTCCTCAATTCGTTCCTCGGAGCAATCCGATCGCACCGGAAGAAGGCGCACCTCAATCATGTTGTCCACAATCTTCCTCGCTTCCTCCCGAACTTTCCAACGTCTCTCCGGTTTTCCGTTCTCCTTGTCCTCGAATCCCAGACCAAGTCGCTCCGCTTCCTTTTTCACATCTCGATTTTCCCTACCCAGCGTGCTCTCCTTCTCCATCGTTTCCCAATATTCCCCCGCATTCTGCCGAAGTTCGGAATTCCGTTGAGCAGCTGAATGAACCAGGGAGTATAAGCTGAGTCGAGCATGTATGCGGTCGAGGTGGATCGCGACTGGGTGGAGGAGGGAGAAAGGCGATTGCGAGGTTGAGGAGTAAGGCAGGAAATGGAGGACGAGAGGGAGGACGAAGAGGAACAGGTGGCGGAGATACCAGATGTTGTCGTGCCACTGGTAAGGAAGGTC
>WSTY01001096.1:0-12291 GCA_019633465.1 Tulasnella sp. 417
ATTGTCATTGCATTTTCGGGCATTGGAGTGGTCTTTTCGGGCATTGTGATTGTCGCCGGCGCCATCTCTCCAACGTGCCCATATCAATCGGCCGCATCTAGCGCACTTCGACGCGGTTGTCGTGGACTGGCAGAACCCTGGCGGCTGGTCTGGCAAGAGCTTCTCCGCCCAGCACTTAGGATGACATCGGAGGCGATGCGAAAATTCTGGGCTCAGATTCATTTGTGGATTCACTCCCTTCGGGACAAAGCCGTCTCAGTAACCTCGAGAGTCAGATCATGGTGCCACATGCACCGTTCTTCTCGTTCGAATCGCTCTGGGGCGCAACAAACCCTTGATCAAGATCCGACACCTTCAGTCCGAGTTGGATCAGAATCAAGTAGTCCTATCCACCCGTCTTCCTTCAGACGTTTCCCATTTGCGATACGAAGCGAGGATCACGAGTCATCGAGTGGGGCCCTAACTGGCGGAAGGGTCAGATACTTTCCAATAGCAATCTCTCAGGCAGTTGCGCGAGTGAAGCGCGACTTCAAAAGGTTCCCAGAGATGGGTTTCCTATCTACTTTCCGTGATTGTCCTTCCGTAAACGCAATGAAACTGAGCAGTGACCAAGTCCTGGCCGTCCAAGCAGCCCGGTGGCTCCTTGCAACAACATCGAACCGTGGAGACCAGATATCCACCGCCCAGTTCATAGGCTCCCTGGACAAACCCACCTTCGCCAACGTCTTTGAGGAGCACGACTCTTGGCAACGCCTATTAAACATCACGGTCGGCGCTTTCGAGATTTGGCTTTCCCAGCCCAACAAAGAAAATCAGCAATCCGCGGAGCTATTTGGGCTAGTCCTTTGTCGGGTGCTTCTTCAGTGTTCCAGAGAAGATGGTAGGTGGAAGGACCTGACGGAAGAATCGTTACCATCGCCAAACAGGCTTGGAAAAGTATTCTTACAGAGCTTCATCTTTACCTCCAGCAAAAATTCACCAGGGGGCACTACAGATGATGGGCGTATTCTCGACATTTCGATCCACTTCGCGCTGCTCAAAGCAGGGATTGATCTGGAACAATTCCGATGGGTCACTGGCCAGGCATCTACTGCCCAGTTTGTATGCTCCCTGGATAGAGCCACTTTGAACTACATGTTTGAAGATCGCGACTGCTGGAAACGTCTGATAAACCTGACATTCAGCGCTTTCGACATCTGGTATTCCCAACCCAACAAAGAACAGCAGGAAGTAGCGGAGTTATTTGGGCTGATCCTTTGCCGAGTCATTCTCCAGTGCCCCAAAGAAGATAAAAAGTGGAAGGAGATAACAGAGATCTCTTTGCCAGGATCGAAAGGTTTTGGAGAGATGTTCATGCAGACCCTCGTAGCTGCCTCCAGCATGTACTCACCAGCCGACCCGGATGACGATCAGCGAATTCTTCACCTTTCTGTTATGTATACAGCCGATGAAAAACAGATTAAATTGAACGAATTTCAATGGGCAAAATCGTCTCATTTGCTTGACAGTCAGGCCCCTGCTGCCGGTGCCATGCTACATGCTTGGGCCCTCATTGCGTTTGGTGTAGGTGCTGCCAGGGCGGGTTCGTCTCTGCTCGGGCATCTCACCTTTGCGGAACTTTTGGAGAGCAGGTAAGCATACTTCTTCTCCATACCCGGCCAGAAATGTTTAACTATAATTCTCTGAAGACAGGAGCTGGCTGAGAACTTAAGTGGAGCATTGAGATTTAGCGCGGAATGCTTCCAATCACTCGAAGGAGATGTGGGTCGCGAGGTACAAGCCGCCCAGGGTTATACCCTATGCTTACAAAAAGCGAGAGAGTTCTGCCCTAGAGACATTTTCCTGCGGCAGGGAGCGCTAGGCGGGTTAAGAGATTTTATTTGGTCATATATTGACCATTTGGCCACTTCGGGCTCTACAGAGATTCGGTTGGTGAGACTTTCGGTCGAGGCGCTTTTCACTTTCAAGACTTTCCTCTCTTCTCAACCGAGCAACTCCACTGCTCCTAGCACATCAAGCGATGAAATAATTTCATTGGCCGCCCTGATTGATACCGTCGCAGATGTACTGCTTGATGATCTCACCCCTCTCGCAAGTCAATATCCGAACTTCCGATCAAGGAGGAGAACTTTAAAGGCCTGCGTCGTAAGAATCCTCCTGTGGATATGGCGAAACCACCCCGACCGAGACTCAGATTACTGGGAAATCGACCAGCTCTTCGCGTCGAGCTGCCGACTCTGGGTTCCCCTGGAGAAAGAAGTCAACTTCTCCAAAACTGGGACCTTTGATGCTGAAGACAAACCCCTCACCCCTGATGATCTCAAAGGGGTTGCTGAATTTGCCCAGTGGGTCCGAACCCACGATACATATCGATATTACAGGGTAAGTCGGTGGAACGTCGAGCGAAGGCAAACGTCCGCTTTCATTGTCCCTGGGGTCGACGTTGGGATCAATCGACTGTACGCTCATTTTGACCGCCGTGTCGACTGGGGGTATCATTTGTACGAGTTTCACGACGATGCTGTATTATGTTCTCGATCGGTCTACACGGAAGATGGGATGTTGTAGGGTTCGGAGTGATATCTTGCATGTACGTAGCCACGTGTGTTTCCGCAAAATATGGGTCGATAACATAAGGAGGCAGAAGCAGCTGTATATTCTAGGCTCCTAGAGTCGTGTTGGATAGGCCCACTCGACATTCGAGATCCATCGGAACAGTTGGACATACTCGTTGTCGTTAACTCCTAGCCCGGATCCTCGTGTTTGGTACATAATATATAATACTCACAAATAGTAGTCCATGTCTAGGAATGCAACGAGGGGCGTTTAAACTCAGAAATCGGCAAAGGAACCCTGCGTGGTGCACCGAAGGACTTGGGTGCTCCGAAGGACTTGGGTGCTTCGGTCGGGGTTTGCCCATTACTAGAAAAAGATGACCTTCATCCCTAGCCTAGTCGGTTTTGATAGAAGTTGACGCTTGAGATCGTGATGAGCTCTGAGTCGTTCAGCCCGTAGATGCTCGGTTGGGTGCGGTTGGGCCCCAGCAAGCATAGTGTTATCCCAGCTCGAGGACACGCTCAAATGTGTGCCAAGACCGAAGAGGGTAATTGTTCACCGCTGCTAACGGTGCCTGAGGTGGTTTCCTGGAAAAGCCGAGCGGACGCGCCTGTCGTGTACGAAATATCTCGGTGCCCTAATTTGGATTCACTGACGTTCGGTGACGTTCATGCCTCGACGCAGCAGGAGGCTCTCGCCAGCCGCAAACGGTAAAGTCCGGTGAGTTGACGTTTTCCCTCGGTCTGGTCCGCCGTAGTCACTCACAACTAAAAATTATATTGCATAGACCAATTGAATTGTGATCAAAGGTGTGCATCGCGAACAAGGTTCACCGCCACGAATGGCGCCGAGGCCCATGACAATACGAGTGTTTACGGCACGCATCGGAACTTTTACAGACCAATGACCGACGTAATTCGGGGTCAGACCAATAAATTCAAATAAATGGGCGTCTAGCCGGGCGGACGAATGGTATTGGGAAGAGAACGGTCGGTAAGGAACCGCGCGTTGTTTGTGGCGTTCAGTTGCATTCGGCATTTCGACTTGGACTGCACTTCCCCCACCTGCCATTATCCTCAGCTTAGGTCCACTCACCTTCAGCGTTAGCGATTCGCCATGCTTACCCAAAGTATCTTCATGCTCACTGTGGCTATCCCAAAGTCCCAACGCTCTCGCCAACTCGACAAAACTATCGCGGGCTGAGTAGGTAGTAGCGGGGAAGTCGCGGAAGGAGAAGCAAACGGGCAAGAAGCTCGCCAGCTTTTAGCGTCGGACCAGTTGTTAGTACCGTGAACCAGGTGAAGGAGGCCGCAGGCAGAAGAGGGAAGAACTATATAACGACGGCGGGGCTGGAGAAGGGGTTGTTTGAACCCGACTGTTCAAGTGAGGCGCCGCTATCTCCTGCCCGGTGTCGTTCTCTTAGGCTAACCTCGATGTTCCCTTATCTCCCTCGTTTATTTAGTTTTACGACTGGAAGGAGTGCCCTGCAAACAAGACAAGACAAATCTTCTTCCAATTCTGCTGCCAACCCCATCGTCAGCACCAGAATCCGACGCTGTTCCCTCATGCCCGATCGCTACGAAAGTCGTGAGCGCCTTCATTACCTTCCCATCCATATCCGCACTGGGACGGAGTAAGCAGCCGCCGTACGCACCAACTACCACTATCAATGTTCGTATCGATATCATGGCCGTTGATTTCGTCGAAAGTGATCTCTCCCGCCTCAACTCGCGGCACAAGTACTGTTGCCTTCTTACCCCGCCCTCGGCGTAGGTGCTGCATTCTTTTACTTCTTTAATCTATTGGAAGTCGCTCATATGACAATTAGGAAGTGCCAAGGATTCTCGTCCGGATTTAAAGTATACTTTGGGTGTCCTCTTCGGCGGCTAGCGGTCGATAAGCGAGCCCGGGCGTCTTCGTTGCATCAAATCTTCGTCGGAGGATGCGGAAGTTACTCTGCTTCGGGCTTACCTGTGCCACCACCTCGTACGCGAAGACAAAGCGAAGAGAGACGTTTCGTCAGTTGGTTCTGCACCGATTGCCCCTTCCGCAGCGTCTACCTCGCGCAACCAATTGGAGGCAAAGGAAGGAGCGGCGCCCGGAGTCCTGGTCGTTTCGTTGTGGGGATTCTGGCCCGGAAGAGAAAATGAAGACGAAGACCCAGACGCAGGCGGATGATGGGACTGGTTTTGAAGAGTTGGCGGAACTCCTCAGAAGAAGGCAGCGGTACTTCTCCCTCTCCGCTTCGACGGCAACTCAACAACCCGCTTCATTAAATGGCCCATTCAACCTTTCCCATTTCCATCCCGCTGTTCACCATCCTCAGACCGGCACGTCCACCCCCCACGGAGCCTCTCCCTACTTCGGATCGTCGGTTCACATCTGTTCAACGACAAAGACCGCTGATCTCCAGCCGTGCTGCTGGGAAGCCTGCATCTAAGACTTTTCATTTCGGCACGGGGCTGTTCCAAAACTTCCACGACGACGACAACAAGCTGGCGAATTACGTCCGTTTGGCGCCTTCGAACACTTCGGTCTCAGACGAACGACTCACAAGCACGGGGATGCTGATAGGAAGAGGCGGTATCGAGGGTTTGCAGGCGCTGTGACGGGAGAGGCGCAGTCTCAGCTGGGACACTCGAGCGGAACGCGGAGAAACGTCGTCGGTCGGTGAGAATGACCTCAAGGCCGGTTCCAAATGTTAGAGAACTACGCCCCCCTTCCCCCGAAAGCAAGATGTGCGATGCCTTGGGCCTCCGCTCTGATTCCATTTACGAGCGAAGCGCCGATGCCTACCTCCGCTAAACACGCTGCTCTCGAAGAGCCGATCAAGGAGCTCAACGGTTAGCCGGCGTCGACCACCACCAGACCAAGCCTCGCGCAAAAAGCCGAACCCCCCTCTACGGCACGACGTTTGGAGAATAAAGTCGTGGAGTTAGCAGGTGATTTACAGTTGGGTTCGATGAAGAAGTCGTATGATTCCCGACGTGGCTGCCGCGACACGCGATATCAAGGTCCAGGAGAGCGAGCAAGTTCGGCCGGGCGCGAGGTGGTGCTTCGAAGAGTATACCCTCATGCACAGAAGCCGCAGCACTATTAATTGGAGGTCGCAGATATACGACGGATGGGACTCTCGTTGCTTCAGTCAGCAAACTTCTCAAAAAGGGTGGAGACGTCATTGGAACGCATAACGGTGTCTCGGTCTCTTAACGCAGAGCTGGCTCGCGGAGGTCGATGTCCTAGCTTATCACACGTTTCTGTAATAATTACATCGTTTTTGCTCTAAAGGGCCAGACTGCTGCTCTTGGCACCGGCTTAAGATGCAACTCTGAGCGTGTGCTAGATATATAATATCTATCACCAAGGCTATTGACTGGGCACCTTTGTCTCCGCCACTTACGGTACTGACTCCCCATCGGGACCATCGCTCGCCCTACGTCTTAAAAAGCTACACCGAAATGTATGTGTCGCATCCTGACCAATTTTCTTGCCGAGTGGGCCATCCTCCTCGTCCGAGGCACGCCGAACCGTGGGATGTCGAACGAGGCGATACAGGGAAACAATCGGATTCTCACTTGTTGCAAAATGCTACTGCCATGTGTTAGTATTCCCTAGCCAAACTCTCCCCGCCCAGTGATGGTTAGAGAAGTCATTACAAGAGCGAACTTGGATATTGTCTGAAGCGACTTTATTCTGAAACTCGAATTTCAGACGCGTAGTCTCAGTTGCTTGCGAGACCCGGGGAAATGGAATCAGCGGGGCGAACTCGACGGCCAGCAGCTACGTCACTGCGACAATCCTTGGGGCCACGGAAGAACGAGAAGGGACCACTATAAAACAAGATCGTAGACTCAACCGCCGTCTTTGATAGTTTGACATATGCGGAAGCCGAAGTTGTCTCTACCATACCAAGTTCAATTCTTCCAGCGCCTCTTTAGCGGAAGCCGAACAAACCCCCTTCTCTCAACACTCCCTGCAGACTCGAAGCCTCGACCGAAAGGCCTCGCCCAAGCGCACGGGGACGCAAGCAAGATGAACCTGGATGGGCTTGATACGACTGCCAACCCACGGTAGAGCTGGCAAGGTCGAAGCGAAATCGTGAAAAGATTCCTTTTGGTCTTTTAGATGCTCAAGAAGCGAGGGCATGCGAACGAGGGTCCGAGCTGAAGTTGCCAGAGCCGGGATGGAGCACCTTGCCCTCGAACACCAGAGGTACAATCATTCGGCTGGTTCTTCTCAATGCTTCTAAGAAATGAAAGGTTAATGCCTCTCTTGGACAGGTTGCTCTCAGCGGGCCTCTCAGGGAGCTCGACGTGCGGTCCGCCGACCTTCAGAGCCAGTCATAAGCCGGTTCTCCCAGATACGGGTCGACGTCACGGTGCTAGGAGAGCAGGATCGGGACTGCCTGGCAAACTACGGCAGAAGTTGACGGACACGAGCGCACATCGCTTTACTTCATCGGTCGTCACGTCCGTTCTGAGATTCGATTGTCTTGTTGTTTCTCATCATAAATATCATGCCTGTGACCTTTTGTCAATACACCTTGTATCTTCTTCGTTCGCTGGAGTGCTGGTTCCGACCATCTCGCATAGCTTCGTGGTTCGCGTATTTGAAAGCTTACGACGGCCCTAAGGCCAACGAAGCCACGTGTCTGCAACTCAGAGCTACCTGGAGTTTGCTTTTTACAAGGTCGCACATGATTCTCGTGTAGGGCTCTGCCTCGCCATCGACGCCTTGTGCAGTGCACACCCTCCGTGGTCACCAGCAAAATGCCACCGACCGCCGTGCCACGCCTCAAAAGTCCCTTCTCATGCTACGGGGGACTCGTTGCACAACGCTCAACGATCATATCCTGGTCTGCGGAGACCGGGGATCATCCGACCCTCACAGAACGGAACAGATTATTCGAACTGGTCTGCAGGTTTCCTTCTTAGTCCCTGAGGGTACGATTGGAAAGCAACCGGCAAAGAACCGTGAGGGACCTTCGCCGATCATGAGGTCATTTGATATGTGTGCAATTCACCCTTTGGTTCCACCGCAACTGAAGCCGTCAACTCGTCTTTACTCCAAAGAAAACTTTCTTGTTTGTCGGCAATTCAAGCCGATTACCTGAGTTCTCGCGCACCGTACCCTGTCCAGAATACGCCCACCCTCCAAGGTGAAGCATTGTCTCGACAACAGTATAGAGGTAAGAACTTGGAGCAGGCTACGTCTGCTTTCACACAGGTGGATGGCCCAGGAGTTGAAGGCACTGCAACTTAATAATACATGATCGCTCCTCAGCAAAGGTCTTTGTTGTCCAGGCACATCGTCAAACTTTCTACTGACCGCCGGGTCCCTTCATGTCGAAGATGTCGACAGCTGCGTTTGGCACTTGGTTTATGAGCCTCGGCTATTACGCCCGATCTGTCTCTTTGAAATGCCGGAGCACTAACATGAAAGGCAGAATTGGAACGCAAAAGAGGGTTGGGATGTCTCAGGTTCTCAGTGTAAGGCTGAGTCCCGGGGTACCAATCGTCGAGATCATCGCGCGTTTCTATAATAAATTCTTATGCCTTCGAAGAATGAGGCTGAAAGCTTTGTCACAGGCTTAACATGCAGCCCTGCGACGTGTACGCAGTCTTTCATATATCCGGCCAAGTTATTCACTGGGAATCTTTATTCCCACTACGTATCGACTGACGTCCCTGGCCCTACATAGCTTTGAAAAAATTGAAGCATATGTATGTTACACCCCGATCGATTTTCCTCTTCAGGGGGCCATCGTCCACCACCGGCTCGAGCAACGCCGGCGTCGCGAGTGACGCCGAACCGTGGGATGAGGCGATGCAGGGAAGCCACCTCGTGTCGGAGAAAGAACTCCCACCACTCGAGCTCCTCCAACCGCCGCTCAGGCCAGCGCTCAGGTCATAAGATGGCCAATGTCTTTCTACCACCCCAACCTCAACCTCAACCCAACCGAGAGTACCTCTTCGATGACCCGTATGCACCCCTACGCCTCCCTCCTCTAGCGCAGATCAGCGAGTTCTGGAGACGATACGACCGCCTCGCAGACATTCACGACAAGAAGTTGACAACGAACCTCAATGGAAACTTGGATGTGCTTCTGATTTTTGTGAGGCTCATTTCATCCCTCCCACTCGGCTGAGCGCTAAACCGAACGCGTCTTCTAGGCAGCCCTATTCTCAGCAATCAACACTACTTTTATATCAATCACCATGCCAGATCTCTCCCCAAGTCCGTCCGACGAGACAAATACCCTCCTCCGCCTCCTGGTGATGAAAGCGGATAACAACACACTGACCCCCGCAGACCTCGCACCAACATTTTATGTCAGCTCCTATTCTATCATTGTCAACAGCTTGCTCTATGCGAGCTTGAGCTGCAGTCTTCTCGCGGCGGTCGGTGCGATGATGGCCAAAGAATGGCTTCAGAGTTTCGACCGAACAGGGCAGACTGGCCCGCTGGAAGAGCAAGCGCGATTTCGGCAACGCAAGTTCAACGGAGTGCTGGAATGGCATTTAGAGGCGGTGATTAAATTTCTCCCTAATCTGCTCCTTTTCTCCGTCATCTTTTTCTTCGTAGGAGTCTGCCTCTTCCTCTTCCCCATCAATACGGTTGTGGCAGGAATTGTAATTGCATTCTCGGGCATCGGAGTGGTCTTTTCGGGCATTGTCATTGTCGCCGGCGCCATCTCTCCAACGTGCCCGTATCAATCGGCCGCGTCTAGTGCACTTCGACGCGGTTGTAGTGGACTGGCCCTACTTTGTCAGCTGCTCTGGCAAAAGCTCATCCGCCCAGCACTCGCTATGACATCGGAGGCGATGCGGAAGTTCTGGGCTCAGATTCATCTATGGATTCACTCTCTTTCCGACAGTGCCAAATCGGTAGTATCGGGAGTCAGATTGCCGTCCCACGTGCACCGTTCTTCTCCTTCGGATCTCTCTGGGGCCCAACAAGTCATTGATCAGGATCCAACACCTTCAGTGCGAGTTGGATCAGAATCAAGTAGTCCTATCCACTCGCCTTCCTTCAGAAGTTTTCCATCTACGATACGAAGCGAGGATCACGGGTCATCGAGTGGGGCCCCAACTGGCGGCAAGGTCGGATGCCTTCCGATAGTAATCTCTCAGGCAGTTGCGCGCGTGAAGTGCGACTTCAAAAGGTTACCAGGGATGGGTTTCCTATCTACATTCCGTGACGGTTCTTCCCGTGACGGTTCTTCTGTAAACGCAATGAAACCGAACAGGGAGCAAGTCCTGACCGTTCAAGCGGCCCGGTGGCTCCTTGCGACAACGTCCAGTCGTGGAGACCAGATATCCACCGCCCAGTTCATATGTTCCCTGGATAAAGCTACTTGCGCCAACACCTTTGAGGAGCACGACTATTGGAAACAACTACTCAACTTGACACTCGGCGCTTTCGAGATCTGGGACTCTCAACCCAACAAAGAAAACCAAGAAGTAGCGGAGCTATTTGGATTGGTGCTTTGTCGGGTGCTTCTCCAGTGCCCCAAAGAGGATGCTAAGTGGATTGATATAACGGAAAACTCCTTGCAAGGATCGAACGATTTTGTTAAAACGTTCTTGCAAACCCTCGCGTCTGCCTCCGCCAGAAACTCACCAGATGACCCGGAAGACGTTCAGCGCATCCTCTACACTTCTCTCATGTTCACCGCCCTCAAAGAAGGGCTTACTTTGAAGGAATTTCAATGGGCAAATCCGTCTCGTTTACTTGACAGTGACACCCCAGCAGCCGCTGCCCTCCTGCGTGTTTGGACACTTTTAGTCTGGGGTGTAGGTGCCGCCCAGAGTGGCGGAGGCGTTGGGATGTACTTTGATTTCACGGGTTTTTTGGATAATGAGTAAGCAGACTTCCTCTCAATACCACATTTACGTCTGGTTAACCACGTTCTTTTAAAGGAAGGAGCTGGCTAAGAACTTAAGTGGGGCTCTGAACGAGAGCCTACAATGCTTCCAATTGGTCCAAGGAGATCTGGAGTCTGAGCGGCATGCCGCTCAAGGGTATACTGTATGTTTGCAAAAAGCTAGACAGCTCAGCGCTAAACCCGTTTTCCTGGAGTGGGAGGGATTAGATGGGTTAGGAGAATTGATCTGGTCATACATTGACCAGTTGGCTACTTCGGGCTCTACAGAGATTCAGTTGGTGAAGCTTTCGGTCGAGGCACTTCTCACATTCAGGACTTTCCTCTCCTCTGATCCGAGCAGCTCTGGTACTCCTAGCACATCGAGCGATGGACTAATTTCATCAGCAGCGCTGATTGATACCGTTGCGGATGTACTGATTGATGATCCCACATCTCTTTCAAGTCAAGATGAGAAGTGGAAATCAAAGGGAAGAACCTTGAAGGCCTGCATCATAAGAATGCTCTTGTGGATATGGCGGAACCATCCTGACCGAGACCCCGATGATTGGGAACGCAGCGAGTTCTTCGCATCGAGCTGTCGACTCTGGGCTCCCCTGGAGAAAGAAGTCGGCTTCTCAAAAACAGGAAGCTTCGGTGATGAGGATAAACCCCTCACGCCCGATGATCTCAAAGGCGTTGCAGAGTTTGCGGAATGGGCCCGAAGTCAAGCTATAGTCAAATGGCAACGTCCATGGTCTTCCCGAATCGACAACAGGCCAACGTCCGCTTTCATGATCCGGAACGCCGACGTGGGGATCAATCGACTGTATGCCCACTTCGACCGCCGTGCTGAATGGGACTATCGTTTGTACGACTTTCACGAAGAGGTTGCACCGTGTTCTCGGTCGATCTACACGGAAAATGAAGGGATGCTGTAGGGGTTCAGAACGATATCGTGCATGTATATAGCCACGTGTATTCTGTAAAGCGTGTGTCAAAAGAGCCAGAATCTGTAAATTTTAGGGTTCGCAGAGTAGTCAGTCGAGGCCTCCATTGCGACAATTGTACATATTTGTTACCGTTACCTCCTTGCCCGGGTTCTCGTGTTCAATACACAGTACTGTTGTCTGGGAATGCGAGGACGGGGCGTATAAACTCCGAAATTGGCCAAGCCACCGCACGTGCGGTGCATCGGTAGTGGCCGAGTACCCGGGTACTTCGGCCAGGGTTTGCGCATTACCAGAAAAACTACGACCTTCGTCCCCGCCAAGTCCCTAGTGCTAGAAGTCTTACGCTTGAGATCGCGGTCAACTCTGGGTGGGTCAGCCCGTAAGTGCTCGGTTGGATGCGGTCCGTTACTAGCAAACACAGTGCCATCTCGCTCGAGTCGACAACGCGCTCAAAATGCGTGCGATCCCGAAGAGGATAATTGTACGACGCCACTAAAAGGTGCCTCGGTGGTTTCCTGGAAAAGCCGAGCGGGCGTACCTGTTGTTTACGAAATACCTCGGAACCTTAAGAGCCTAAAATGCATTCAATGACGTGCGGGTGACGTCGTTGTGGGCACGACCAGGACAACGACCTCAGCCAATAAATGGCGTCAAAATGGGCGACGTCCACCGGGCGGGGAAAATAATAATATTGTGTGGCTTGAGGCGGGACGGTGATTCAGCGGGGCCGCAATCACCCGTTGTTTGTGGCGTTCGACGGAGACACGCAATTCGCACTCCGCTTCTTTGGGATTCAAACGTCGACCAGCGACCCGCCCTGCCGTCGGTCGTTCACCTCTCCTCAACCAGCGTTAGCGATTCTTTACAAGCATGAGAGCAGCAAGATTCACCAGTTGTCTTGATGATGTCTTTTGTGAA
>WSTY01001098.1:0-12288 GCA_019633465.1 Tulasnella sp. 417
CATTGTCGTAGCTGGGATATTACCGATGTGCTGAAAGTGACAGGGATCGGGAGTTTTCCATAACACGTTCGGGACCCGGAGAGGAAGCGCACCATACATCACTGGGACATGAAGCGTGTCTTGATGATGTAGGTGGAATAGCCTATGCATGTCCCCGTCCGAAACCCGCACCTGGTTAGGACCCGTCCAGGACACTAGCCGTGTTATGAGGGTGTCTGGCATGTGTGATGATCGAGCTAGAGAAGCGCCACCTAGAGAAGCATGCTCTGAATACGGACTGTTCTTTCCCACATGTCCAGTACGTATCCTGGTCCAGGACACGCCCTTGTGTCATGACTCGAGATGCCGTCGGTTCCGCCGTGTTTGCTCCGAAAGTCAATATATCTAAGACGGGAACTACTTGGCCTCTCTTAAATACCCCCAACCTGCGCTCGTCATCGTAAACCACAGCGCTCACATAATCCCTCATTTGTATCACCTCTTTACAGCTAGTCACCATGGTGTAAGTACATCAAGCCTCCACGACCAAATCCCAGCGAAAATCAGAGACGGTTGTAATGCTGACCGGGCCCCAATGACTTCGTCGACGCTGCCAGTGTCTTCACAATCGGTCGGTCCTATGTCATGCCTATGCACTTGAGCAGCGATGCTGACCGTGTCGCCTCGCAATTTAGATCAGATCCGGGCGCTCGTGGACAAGCCCACCAACATTCGTAATATGTCCGTCATTGCCCAGGGTGGGTGCAATCGCAGTTGTTCCGTGACGTGGTCTCATCCATATTAACGATTGTAGTCGACCACGGCAAGTCAACGCTCATCGACTCTCTTGTAGTGTCAAAAGCGGGTATCGTTGGACCCGCATTGGCTGACGCCATGAAGACGCGACCGTACGCGGACGACCGAGGCATTACTATCAAATCAACGGCCATCTCAATGTACTTCGAGGTCAACAAGGAGGAGGACAGCGCCATTAAGCAGAAAACCGATGGTCAGACCGCCACACCCAAGATATTGCGGGTCGCTGCACGTGACTGACGCACTTTCGCCCAGGCAACGAGTTCCTGATCAACCTCATTGACTCTCCCGGTCATGCCGACTTCTCATCTGAGGTCACTGCTGCCCTCCGTGTCACCGATGGTGCCCTTGTCGTCGTAGATTGCGTTGAAGGTGTTTGCGTCCAGACCGAGACTGTGCTTCGCCAAGCACTAACAGAACGTATCAAGCCCGTCCTTTTCATCAACAAGGTCGACCGTGCCCTTTTCGAACTCCAAGTCGCCAAGGAGGATCTCTACCAATGGTTCTGTCGTACCATCGAATCCGTCAACGTCATCATTTCCGCCTACCACGACGAGGCTCTCGGTGATGTTAAGGTCTACCCCGACAAGGGCACCGTCGCTTTCGGCTCCGGTCTCCACGGATGGGCTTTCACTCTACGTCAATTTGCCACCAGATACGCCAAGAAGTTCGGTGTCGACAAGGACAAGATGATGACCAGGTTGTGGGGTGACAACTACTTCAACCCGGCGACTAAGAAGTGGAGTACCAAGGCCACGACAGACGATGGCAAGCAACTTGAACGTGCTTTCAACCTTTTCGTCCTCGATCCTATCGACAAGATCTTCGACGCCGTCATGTCCTTCAAGAAGGAAGACATCCCCACCATCTGCGCGAAGCTCGACGTCAAGCTCGTGGAGTACGAGAAGGATCTCGAGGGCAAGCCACTCCTCAAGGTCATCATGAGGAAGTTCTTACCAGTTGGCGAAGCTCTCCTGGAGATGATTGTCATCAACCTTCCTTCTCCCGCAACGGCTCAACGCTACCGTGTTCAAACCCTCTATGAGGGTCCCATGGACGACGAGTCCGCCATCGGTATCCGTGATTGCGACCCCAAGGGTCCCCTCGTCCTCTACGTCTCCAAGATGGTGTCGACTTCCGATAAGGGCCGCTTCTACGCTTTCGGTCGTGTCTTCTCTGGCACTGTCCGCGCTGGACCCAAGGTCCGCATTCAAGGCCCACTGTGAAGTTCCTGGCCGTAAAACTTTGACGGGCACCCCGTTTATTTATTCCTTTTCCCAGTGCGACCGGAAGTTCCGGAGAGCACTTTGGCTCTGTGTTTGGGCGAGATTTTGGGGTGACAGGAGTCCCCCCATGAGAACTGCCCTCGCCGAAGGCAAACCGCGATACATCCCAAGTCCAACCCAACATCGTCGACGAACAAACCACGGTTTCAGCTTGCTCGTTCGTTCTCAACCTGACATTCAACCCCACCCTTCTAATTCTAATCATGTAAGGTGCATTACTTCAACGCTAGCAAAAGAAACCCCGGAGGACATTTGATGATTCGAGAGTGAGATGTGCTATGATCCGTGAACTGCCAAGGTAGGTGGTATCCCGTTTCTCCCAGTCCATTGCAAAGCTCTATATACATTGCTAACCAATATACATCTGCTTATCTATGATACAGGGGGATGTGCTAGTATACAACTGCCCATTTGAGTAAGTTGAAGGGCTGGCAGTGGGGATCCACTTGCTCACGGAATGTTCCAGTCGAACTTGAAATGGCCCACCTCATATACCAAAGTCACACCCACCACTACCTATCGGCGCCTCACAGAGACTGTGCTCTGTAAGTCTTCTGTTCTTGCCTTAGCGCTTTTATTTCCTCTCCATCTGTTTGCCCCTCACGGCGAGGACTTTGGGTGTGACCCTCCTTAATCAGACAATGGTGAGCAGTCTCCTCATGTCAACCAAATCCCCTCTTTACTAATCTGCTTCTTTACGAATGTGCTCTACCATAGATTACCGATTTAGGGGAAGATGTTATCATGAAAACTGCGGGCCCTATACGGTTTTTGGCACGTTCTTGGTCGTCATCTGTCCCCCCCCCATGTAATAGGAGTATCCAAGGCTCCAACTGACTGATTAGCTTTTACTAATAAACTACTTGATGTTCCTTTGCTCCATATGCTTTGTTGAGGCCATTGCACGTCATTTTGACAGATGGAATTGGGTGAGACCCCGAAAACCGCACCCGTAAATGTGTTGCAAAATTCTGTTAAAAATCGACGGGCACTTCCGGTGACGGGCTCACTGGAATTTCCACCTAGAGAGACGGCAATTTTTTTTACGGCCTTACAGCAGAAGTTTTCCAGTCGTGGACTTCGCGGTGGCGCCCCAACTACGTCCCCGGCAAGAAGGAAGATCTGTTCGTCAAATCTATTGAGCGCACCGTGCTTATGATGGGTCGCTACATCGACGCTATTGAGGACTGCCCTTCTGGCAACATCGTTGGTCTCGTCGGTATCGATCAGTTCCTACTCAAGTCCGGTACTTTGACGACTAGCGAGACGGCCTATAACATGAAGGTCATGAAGTTCTCCGTCAGCCCTGTCGTGCAGGTCGCTGTCGAAGTACAGAACGCTGCCGATTTGCCTAAGCTTGTAGAAGGTCTCAAGCGTTTGTCCAAGTCAGATCCTTGCGTCCAGACATGGGTGTCCGAAACTGGTGAGCACATTGTCGCCGGTGCTGGTGAGCTGCACTTGGAAATTTGCTTGAAGGTTAGTCCCAAGTCCGCTTTCGCCTCTCTCTTGAACGCACGGTACAAATCTTGTCCACCTTAGAATCTCGAGGAGGATCACGCCGGCGTTCCTCTCAAGAAGTCAGACCCTGTCGTCAGTTACCGAGAGACCGTCAAGGCAGAATCATCTATGACCGCCTCATCCAAATCTCAGAACAAGCACAACCGTATCTTCGCTAAGGCCGCTCCTATCGAGGAGGAACTTTCGCTCGCTATCGAGAGCGGGAAGGTCAAGCCACGAGCCCGTGTTCTCGCTGACGAATTCGGATGGGACGTCACTGATGCCAGGAAGATCTGGTGCTTCGGCCCCGATACCAATGGTCCCAATCTGCTTGTCGATGTCACTAAGGGTGTTCAGTACCTCAACGAAATCAAGGATTCTTGCGTTGCTGCCTTCCAGTGGGCTACTAAGGAAGGTGTCTGCGCTGAAGAGCCCATGCGTGGTGTCCGTGTCAACATCCTTGACGTGACGGTAAGAAACCAAAGGTGCCTTCCGTCGTATCAGATGTACTAAGATTGACTGTCGCGCAGCTCCATACCGACGCGATTCACCGTGGTGGTGGACAAGTCATCCCTGTTATGCGCCGTGTCACCTATGCCGCTTGCTTGCTTGCTGAGCCTACGCTCCAAGAGCCCATCTACCTTGTCGAAATTCAGTGCCCAGAGGGCGCTATCGGTGGTATTCACAGTGTGCTCGATGGTCGTCGTGGCCAGGTCTTCTCAGAAGAGCAGAGGCCCGGAACCCACATGTTCACTGTCAAGGCTTACCTTCCCGTCATTGAGTCCTTCGGTTTCAATGCCGACTTGAGAAGTCAGACTGGTGGCCAAGCCTTCCCTCAATCCGTGATGGACCACTGGGAGGTGATGGCCGGTTCACCACTCGACAAGGGAAGCAAGCTCGAAGCTATGATCCAGGCCATCCGGACACGAAAGGGTCTCAACGTACGCTTTTTTCCGTGTTACTTGCAATCAGATTCCTGACCCTCCCTCTTCCAGCCCGAAATCCCTACTCTGGACACCTACTACGACAAGCTATAATCGGAATTGCCCCTTCCCGTTCGTTTTGGTCTCAGTTACCCGTTTTATATCTTCATTCCGATACGTCATTTATTACATACTCAATGTTTGTTGGAACGTCTATTCTAGTCAAAGTGACTCTCGGGTGCGAGATGCCGTCGGTTCCGCCGTGTTTGCTCCGAGAGTGGGGGTCAATACATCTAAGACGGGACCGATTCAGGCACACTTGGCCTCTCTTGCATATATACCCCCCAACTCGCGCTCATCATCGTAAACCACAGCGCTCATAGAATCCCCCATTTGTATCACCTCTTTACAGCTAGTCACCATGGTGTAAGTACATCAACCCTCCACGGCCAAATCTCAGCGAAAATCAGAGACGGTTGTAATGCTGACCGGGTCCCAATGACTTCGTCGACACTACCAGTAACTTCACAATCGGTCGGTCCTATATCATGCCTATGCACTTGATCAGCGATGCTGACCGTGTCGCCTCGCAATTTAGATCAGATCCGGGCGCTTATGGACAAGCCCACCAACATCCGTAACATGTCCGTCATTGCCCATGGTGCGTGCAATCACAGTTGTTCCGTGAAGTGGTCTCATCCATATTAATGATTGTAGTCGACCACGGCAAGTCAACGCTCACCGACTCGCTAGTGTCAAAAGCCGGTATCATTGCCTCCGCAAAAGCTGGCGAGGCGCGGTGGACGGACACGCGACCAGACGAGAAAGAACGAGGCATTACTATCAAGTCAACGGCCATCTCCATGTACTTCGAGGTCAACAAGGAGGAGGTCAGCGCCATTAAGCAGAAAACCGATGGTCAGACCGCCGCACCGATTTCGCGGGTCGCTGCACGTGACTGACGCACTTTCGCCCAGGCAACGAGTTCCTTATCAACCTCATCGACTCTCCCGGCCATGTCGACTTCTCATCTGAAGTGACTGCTGCCCTCCGTGTCACCGATGGTGCCCTCGTCGTCGTGGATTGCGTTGACGGTGTTTGCGTCCAGACCGAGACCGTGCTTCGCCAAGCACTAACAGAACGTATCAAGCCCGTCGTTATCATCAACAAGGTTGACCGTGCCCTTCTCGAACTCCAAGTCGCCAAGGAGGATCTCTACCAGTCATTCTGTCGTACCATTGAATCCGTCAACGTCATCATTTCCACCTACCACGACGAGGCTCTCGGTGATGTCCAGGTCTACCCCGACAAGGGCACCGTCGCCTTCGGTTCCGGTCTCCACGGATGGGCTTTCACTCTACGTCAATTCGCCGCTAGATACGCCAAGAGGTTCGGTGTCGACAAAGACAAGATGATGACCAGGTTGTGGGGTGACAACTACTTCAACCCGGCGACTAAGAAGTGGAGTACCAAGGCCACGACAGACGATGGCAAGCAACTTGAACGTGCTTTCAACCTTTTCGTCCTCGATCCTATCTTCAAGATCTTCGATGCCGTCATGAACTCCAAGAAGGATGAAATCCCCACCATCTGCGCGAAGCTCGACGTCAAGCTCGCGGAGGACGAGAAGGATCTCGAGGGCAAGCCACTCCTCAAGGTCATCATGAGGAAGTTCTTGCCAGCCGGCGAGGCTCTCCTGGAGATGATTGTCATCAACCTTCCTTCCCCGGCAACGGCTCAACGCTATCGCGTCGAAACCCTCTACGAGGGACCCATGGACGACGAGTCCGCCATCGGTATCCGTGATTGCGACCCCAAGGGCCCCCTCGTCCTCTACGTCTCCAAGATGGTGCCAACTTCTGATAAGGGTCGCTTCTACGCTTTCGGTCGTGTCTTCTCTGGCACTGTTCGTGCTGGACCCAAGGTCCGCATCCAAGGTCCCAACTACGTCCCCGGCAAGAAGGAAGATCTGTTCGTCAAGTCTATTCAGCGCACCGTGCTCATGATGGGTAGCGACGTCGAAGCTATTGAGGACTGCCCTTCTGGCAACATCGTTGGTCTCGTCGGTATCGATCAGTTCCTGCTCAAGTCCGGTACTTTGACGACTAGTGAGACGGCCCATAACATGAAGGTCATGAAGTTCTCCGTCAGTCCCGTCGTGCGGGTAGCCGTCGAAGTGAAGAACCCTTCCGATTTGCCTAAGCTTGTAGAAGGTCTCAAGCGCTTATCCAAGTCGGACCCTTGCGTCCAGGCATGGGTGTCCGAATCTGGTGAGCACATTGTCGCTGGTGCTGGTGAACTGCACTTGGAAATTTGCTTGAAGGTTAGTTTCAAGTCCGCTTTCGTCTCTTTCTCGAACGCGCGGTAACAATCTTGGTCAACTTTAGGACCTCGAGGAGGATCACGCCGGCGTTCCTCTCAAGAAGTCAGACCCCGTCGTCGGTTACCGAGAGACCGTCAGGGCAGAATCATCTATGACCGCCTTGTCCAAGTCCCAGAACAAGCACAACCGTATCTTCGCCAAGGCCGCTCCTATCGAGGAGGAACTTTCACTTGCTATCGAGAATGGGAAGGTCAACCCACGAGACGATTTCAAGGCTCGCGCCCGTGTCCTCGCTGACGAATTCGGATGGGACGTCACTGATGCAAGGAAGATCTGGTGCTTCGGCCCCGATACCACCGGCCCCAATCTGCTTGTCGATGTCACCAAGGGTGTCCAGTATCTCAACGAAATCAAGGATTCTTGCGTTGCTGCCTTCCAGTGGGCTACTAAGGAAGGTGTCTGTGCTGAAGAGCCCATGCGTGGTGTCCGTGTCAACATCCTCGATGTGACGGTAAGAATCAAACCTCCTTTCCACCCTATCAGACGTGCTAAGATTGATTGCCGCACAGCTTCATACGGACGCGATTCACCGTGGTGGTGGACAAGTTATCCCCGTTATGCGCCGTGTCACCTATGCCGCTTGCTTGCTTGCCGACCCTGCACTCCAAGAACCTATCTACCTTGTCGAAATTCAGTGCCCAGAAAACGCCATCGGTGGTATTTACAGTGTGCTTAATCGTCGTCGTGGCCAGGTCTTCTCGGAAGAACAGAGGGCCGGAACCCCAATGTTTACTGTCAAGGCTTACCTTCCAGTCATGGAGTCCTTCGGTTTCAATGCCGACTTGAGAAGTCAGACTAGTGGCCAAGCCTTCCCTCAGTGCGTGATGGACCATTGGGAGGTGATGAACGGTTCACCACTCGACAAAGGAAGCAAGTTCGAAGAAATGATCAAGAACATCCGGACACGAAAGGGTCTCAAGGTACGTCTGTTTTCGCTGTTACTTGCAATGAGACTCCTGATCCTCCCTCTTCCAGCCCGACATCCCCACTCTCGACACCTACTACGACAAGCTGTAATCGGAATTGCCCTTTCCCTTCGTTCTGGTCTCAGCTACCCGTTTTATCTCTTCAATCCGATACTTAATTTATTACATATTCAATGTTTGGAACGTCTATAACGCGCCAGTCTAGTCGAAATGAAGTCCCGATTTACATATCCTATCCTGGGTGCCATTGGCTGTGTTGGGAATTGCCTACCTCGCTTCCTCACGCCGATCGCATGGTACTGAGAAAGTGGAACAGGAGCGATGTGCGCTCTCGGAGTCTCTCGATTGCCCTTCGCGGCGCCCCTCGGCCATTTCTCGCCAAGGAAGTATGCCAACGGGAGGCCACCAATTCGTTTGTGAGACATCTATTAGAAGTCCGAAGTGTATTTCTGAAGTCCGGTGGCACGTCACCCGGAAATTCGGAATCTCAGAGAATTCGCCGACATTGGGTAAATGGTCCACAACGACCACGTCAGCCGAGCTGCTGTACATATATAGCCTCGAATTCTGTGGGATTAATATTCACTACCCACTTCCCTATCGTCGCAGCTCATAGCAAGAATGAAGCCATCACTGCTCGCTTTAGCCGTCCTCTCTATCGCCTCGTTCGCCGCAGCCGGAACGCCAACTTGCAAAGTGCCCAAAGCAAGGGCAGAATCCCAAGCAGGAGTGAGCTACTCACGATTATATTTCCGCAGATTCCGCACATATCTCATCTCATATTTCATTCTCTGGTAGTGTGCCGCTTTCTGCAGCGAGTGTTGCCAGGAAAACAAAGATCTTGAGATCCGACAATGCGTCATGGATTGCAGTAAGTGATTTCGGGTCATTATTACCTGCTCATGTGTAGATCCTGACTCGGTCTGGTAGTGATGACGTGCAGCAACGCGATGCGCCGCCGCCGACAGGAGCTTTGATTACGAGCCCGCATATCTGCACTGTATCATTATACTGTATGGAATATTACACCAAATGGTGCACTAGTTAGCAGCGTGCGACTCTAAACGGCGGCAGAAACCCGATGTTATGCGGGTTCAAAGATGAGGCGCTGGAGGAATGAAAGTGAGCTCATCTACCCAAGTACCATGGCTCGAATATCAGAGCTTACGGCCTTGGTGTAATTATATGAAGGAAAACTTTCGGTGTACTTGGAGTAGTTACTGACTGCTAGAATGCGTTTGTTCTCCAGATTAACGATAGGCTGCAGAATGTAGGTGTCTGGTGGATAGGATCAACGGTTGAGTTGCAAACACTGCAGATACAATTCCACAAACGAACGCACAGTCGAAGCTACCCCATGTACCAATGATGCACGAGTCTAATGAGTGGAAAAGCCAAATGTTACTTCGTGTTGATCCGATGACATCCTTAACCGGTGTTCCCATAAAATGAGAGGTTGGCGCTGAGGTTGGGCAGAGGTTGCCAAAGCTAAGGGAGTGTTTGATGATGCGTCCCCTGGCTACAAAACCAAAAGTCACACACCTTTCCGGTCCGATTTGCCCCTTTTGTTCCAACTTATCTACGAGAATGATACCTAGCCAGCAATACGGCTCAGGGAAGTCCTAGGAACCTCTTAGAAGTTAGCTGGAAGAATAGAAGGCCGCGAAAATATACTGACGACAAGCTGAATCCCATAATTGGACATAAATGGAATGAGTCTAACGCGTGCCGCATCTGCCAACTCAGTACATGTTAGGAGTACCCCGAAATGGGGGTCCACCTTCTTCGACATATAATCTCCAGCTCCCGAAGTCTCAGCAATGATTCTGACGAAGCCTGTCTTAGTAAAGGCGTTCGTCGTCGGCGTAACTATTGGAGCAGCAGGAGGAGGTGCAGCAGCCGCTGTCGTCCCAGCGGTTCTATCAGAGCGAGACGCAGGTTAGGCGACTCTCTCAAGTAGATGCTAGCAACGCACCCTAGAGGCTCGACGGGAGAGACGCGATAATTGCAATACTCTTCCATCAATGCCCGTTGGAGAACATCCCAGTCCTCTAGAACGTTATAGTGAACCCTCATGGACCATTCCAGCGCATTGTCAACGAAGCAAGACACAGCGTAATCGGCCATCCATTCTTTGTCACGGGATTTGCCAGCCTCAAATGCCTTGCGTCGCACTTGTCGAATGAAGCCCTTACACTCCTCTCCGTCTATTCCACGGAAGCAAAAATCGTAATCTCCGGTAATATGAAGTCAGCACCGATTTATTATGAGTCGGACCACGCTCACCATGGTCGGCCATAGGATGATGCTTCACTGGAGCGCTCGGGGAAGGAAGATTTGGGATTTTTTTGACCTGTTGAGGAGATATCTGGCCTTCAGCGCGTGTGATTCGGATATCTTACATATCTCCGAGCAGTTCCGGATGTAGAGGTGACGTTTGTGCTTTACACGCAATAATATTATAATACATCGGCGTCACGAAGATAAAGCGGTTCACCCTCGACCACTTGTATGTAGATCACGACTCAGTCCGAAAGCGATAACGTGCAGCAACGCAATGCACCGCCGACAACAGGAGCTTTGATTAAGAGCCTGCATTACCGCACTGTGCACCTTATCATGATATTGTATGAAATATTGCGCTAAATGGGGCGCCGTTCAACGGCGTGTGACTTTGAAGCAGTGGCAGAAGGTCAATGTTATGCAGGTTCAAAAATGAGGCGCTGGAGGGATGAATGTGAGCACATCCGCTCAAGAATCACAACGATCAACCTCAGAGCTTACCGCCTTAGTGTAATCATACGATGGGTTATGTTCGATATATTTGGGGTAGTTACTGACTGCTAGAATGCGTTTGTTCTCGGTGTTAACTATAGGCTGCAGAATGTAGGTGTCTGGTGAATAGGATCAGCTTTTGAAGTAAATTTAGCAAAGGGTTTTCTCTCAACGAACGTACAGTCGGAGCGATTCCACGTGCCAATGATGCACGAATCCAGTGACTGGAAAAGCCAGGTGTCACTTCGAGCCAACCCTGCGAGGCCCTTGACCGATGTTCCCATAACATTGGAGGTTGGTGCAGAGGTTGGGCAGAGGTTGCCGCGGCTTGGAGGAAGATCATCGATGCATTCCCATACCACGGAAACCAAAATAACACACCTTTCTGGCCCAATTTGACCATTCTGTTCCAATGTGCTTGTGGAAAGAAGGATGCCCAACCAGCAGTAAGGCTCAGGGAAGTCCTGTAAGAACCTATTAGCTGCAAGGAATAAGGGATCGTGGAGATATACTGACTCCAAGATAAATACCATAGCCGGACATCAGCGGCATGAGTGTAACACGTGCCGCATCTGCCAAGTTGGTACATGTTAGAAGTACACCCAACGAGTCCACGTTTTTCGACATGTAGTCTCCAGCTTCCGGATTCTCGGCAACGATTCTGATAAAACCTGTCATGGTTGAGGCATTCACCATCGGCTTAACTTCTGGCGCAGCAGGAGGAGGAGCAGGCGTTGTTGCTCCGGCAGCTCTATCAAGAAGAGGCAGGTTCAATATCTTTCTTGAGATTAGGTTCTGCGGGCCCACCCTAAGGGCTCAACGGTGGATACCCGATACTTGCAATACTCTTCCATCAAAGCCCGCTGGAGGACATCCCAGTCATTTAGAACATCGGGGTGAACCCTCGTAGACCACTTCAGCGCGTTGTCCGCGAAGCAAGACACAGCGTAGTCGGCCATCCAATCCTTGTCGCGGGATTTGCCAGCCTCAAACGCTTTGCGTCACACCTGTCGAATGAAGCCCATGCACTCCTCTCCAGATATGCCATTGAAGCAAAAGTCGTGATCTCCGGTTATAGTGAAGTTAGTGTCGGGTCATTACAGGTCCTACTACGCTCACCATAGTCGGCCATAGGATGGTTCTTCACCAGGATGCTCGGATAACGAGGATCTGGTTTCTATTTGACCCGTGGGTGAATTGGGAGGGACCTTCGGTACAAGATGTGGTTCGGAGATCTTATCTCCGAGCGGTCTGAGTGTAGACTAGAGACGCGTTGTGATTTACACGCAATAATATTATAATACATCGGTGTCACGAAGATAAAGCCGGAAGTACAGACCATAATAAGGGGAGCACTAAGAGGTGTGAGAGCCATGAAGCCGAATCGAGTGAGGGGGAAGCTCTCGAAACCACCAAGAGCAAATGGGTTGTCGCTAATGCTGCCCAGCGGGGAGTAAAGGGGTGCGCTCAGAAGGAGCAGTCGAAGAAGTCCCCGATGTTGCTATTACGCTGCTGCCGCCTGATGGGGATGGACTGGGAGTTGGCGAGAACCGTAATCTCCGTGCAATCCATGCTCTTAGGCGTGCGGGTCGCCCACTCGCCGTTGAATCAGCGGAAGTTGCACGTTCTCCAATCTCAGGACCAGATGAGGATACAATTGGCTGGGTCACGTCGAGCTTGCAGATGGGGCACTGTGGGGTTTG